>PVJN01026189.1:0-29265 GCA_004026805.1 Lasiurus borealis
CCAGATTCACTATGTATGGAGACCTGGTTTATAGGTTCACTATGTATGGAGACCTGGTTTCCCAAATTCACTATGTATGGAGACCTGGTTTATAGGTTCACTATGTATGGAGACCTGGTTTCATTCATTCACTATACATGGAGACCTGGTTTATAGATTCCCTATCCATGGAGACCTGGTTTATAGATCTACTATCCATGGAGACCTGTGTTCCAAACAGGTAGCTGGAGCCAGTGAATGCCTCCCCGGGGCCGGGAAACCAGCCGTGGGAACCTGTGGCCGTGGCTCTGGTGGCCTACCACAGAGCAGAGGTACCCCCTGAACCTCGAAGCCAGCGGAGGACGTGAGGGGCCACTGGCGGACGGGGTGGGCAGCAGTGGGAGTGACTCGGCACTGGGACAGGAGGAGGTATTGGAGGACCTCCAGGAAGGAGAAGGTTCTAGAAAGTCACACAGGCAGACCGCCTGTAGGCAGGAGGAATCCGAGGCCTGGGGAGCACGGAGGAAGTGACTGGTGGCTGGAAGGTCATGACGTGATGCTGGGAAAGGGTGACATGAACCCTGTCGGGGTCCAGTTTTGAAGGCGCTGGCTCGCAAGGCATGATGCTCAGAATTCATCAGAAGAGCACAGCATCGTCTGCCAGTCATGACGCCTTCAGGCCCGAGACGCTAGAATCATTACAGAGAGCAGGCTGGCGGCAGAGGGGGGAGGGACTGGAGCCTGAAACACGAAACTGGGGCACCACCTCGGGTAACAAGCATCACAGACGGGAAGCAAGACGAGGCCTGGGGCGGGGGAGGGGGCGGGGGAGGTCGGGCTGGAGGGAGAAAGCCGGCACGGAACCCCGTGGAGGCCCGGGGAAGGGAAGCGGAGGCGGACAGTGGAAGAGAACTTCGGGGTTTGATCTCACATGGTGGGGCCCTGGTAAAACTCCTTCGGGGGTAACGAAGGGAGGGCGTTTTGGGGTGGCAGAGAAAGAGAGCCTATTCGTAACTGCATGGAGTCTGAGGGAGGTCTGCCTCTGGGCGTGATAAACAGAAAGATGGGGATAAGGCCCGAGAACGTAGAACAGGACTGGGCAGCAAAGCACACGCATGGCCCTTGGTGAAACCTCGAGGAGAGAGGGCACAGTGAGATGAAAGCCCTCGGGGCGCTGACAGCAGCAGCCAAGTGCACCCCCCGTGCAACGGAACGGAGCGGGGCTGGGGGTGAGAACTGCAGGCCGTCCCAACGGACAGGCAGGCGGGCACTCTCAGTGAATCAGCCATGTGTGCAGCCGGGAGGAGGAAGTCAGTTAACGTCGTCAGTTCTCGGAGCGATCTGCAGATCTAATGCAAGTCTGGTTTAAAAACGGCAACACGATCTCAGGGAGCTGCGGGAAGTGACTCTAGCGTCTTCTGGACTGTGTGCCAGAGAATAACCAGCTTTAAGAGGAAAGTAACGGGAGGGGAAACGACCGAGCAGGGCCTGAAGCTACTGTGAAGGCACAATGGCATGTACCAGCTCACATGCAGGTGGATGTGAGCCAGGGAAATCCAGAAGCAGACATAGAACATGTGACTGTTAGAGGATGAGAACCCGCGGGGAGAGGCCGTAAGAACACACGCATCAGGTTTTTCTTGCCAGACGCGCGGGGAGGACGGAGGAGGAGTCTGAGCGAGTCCCCGTGGAGAGGCAGGAGGCGGCTCCGGGGACCTCAGGCACCTGGGGGGCCTCTAAGGGCAGCTGTGCGGGCTGGGCAGGGCCCCCCCGAAGGGCCAGGAGGGGCGGGACAGCTCCGGGGAATAGATGCGCTGAGCTCTGATACCCGCCTCCCTGCGAGCCAAGGACGAGCAGAGGTGAAACAAATAAAACTCCGCTCAGAGAGCCGGCCGGCCCGGCTGCAGACTCCTGGGCTGTCAGCGCCGAGAAATGGCGCCATTAATCAGACGGCGGCGGCGGACGCGTCCGCCGGGTTCTGACAGGTCAATAACGCGGGCTCCGAAGCAGCCCTGAGAGCCGAGGCCAGGACGGGCAGCCCCGGTGATGGGCTGCGGGAGATGGGCAGCCGGGAGATGGGCAGCCGGGGGTGGGCAGTGGGTGATGGGCAGTGGGTGATGGACAGTCAGGGATGGGCAGCGGGTGATGGGCAGCCAGGGATGGGCAGCAGGTGATGGGCAGTCAGGGATGGGCAGTGGGTGATGGGCAGCCAGGGATGGGCAGTGGTTGATGGGCAGTTGGGATGGGCAGTGGGTGATGGGCAGCCAGGGATGGGCAGCGGGTGGTGGGCAGCGGGTGATGAGTGTCAGTGAGCGTTTATTTCCTCCGAAGTCAGTCCTTCTGGTTTCTGACCGATTTCCTCTCGGGGTAAAATATTATTTGTAGTTTCCGACATCTCAAATGCACGGCTTTTGCTTTTCTCCCTCAAGTCACATCAAGTGTAAACATTTCGCGTGTTTGTTATTGTATGAAGACCAGCCGGAAGCTTGCTGGGAAATGCAGAACTACTCCCGCTGCAATTTCACCTCCGTCCGCGGAGCCGCCCGGACCGGCCAGAGAGGGGAGGGGCAGTCGCCTGTGGGAGGTAGCGCACGGGTTTGTCGCCTGCCAGCTTTTCGGTAAAACGCTTATTGCCATGAACTCACTCAGCGCAAAGGAGAAGCCGCTGACGGCGGGTAAAGGTGTTTAAGAAACAAACCCTGGAACTACATTCCGAGTGAAGCGACCCTGTAGGCGACACACCTACCAAACACTGTGACGGAGCAGGTGACCGTCCGCTCCTGGGCAGGCTCCCGCTGGAGGCCGTGCCCGAGGACCCTCCTGGAGCCGCTATGACCACGTCCGCAGCCACGTGTTCGTGCCACGGGGGCTGCCCGATGCCAGCTGCTCGCTGGGTTTCCATTCCTGCTTCCCCGGCCGGCACGCAAGGTGACCAGGGTGGGGAAGGTGCCACTAGCTCCCAGCCTCACTTCCCAGAGACACCACTCAGAAACGCAGGGGGCAAATCCGACAAAAGGAACGACAGAATGTGGGCAAGTAAAGGAAATCTCTCCTCCCGCACCTGTTTTTCTGTCATTCTAAAAACAGCAAACATTCCTCTTTGCCTCACACTGCAAAACAACGCACACGACTCTGACTTCCCTTTCCTCACTGAGAACATCATGGAGCGGAAGACAAAGTGACATATGTACCAGCAAACTGCAGGCACTGGCTCAGGACCAGCCCTCCCCACCCCACTCCTGAAGACTCGGGTGTCAGATGCACAGAACTGGGGAGGCTGCCCCGGGAAGCGAAGCTGTCAGGAGGGAAAGGCCCCGCGGCCGGGGATCCCCGGCGCTGGAGCCAGGTATAGTTTTACATTTGGTGATATTTTTAAAAAGAACCTGACGTACACGTACTCATCAGCATTAAATTCCCACACCCTTTGACCCAGTATATTCCATGTCTCTGGATCCACCAGAGATTTAAAAAAGAAAGCGAATCCTAAATTTGGAAAAAGCTTCACGCACAGAAGTGCACCCAGCGGTGTGACGTGTTACACCGACACGCGGAAGCAGGCCCGCTGTCCGGTCCGGGCTGGCTGGGCATCGTGCGCACTCTCCCCCCTCGGTGGGGTTATGCGGGAGTTACGGTGACACCCGTAGCCCTGGCCGGCGCGGCTCCATGGGCCCAGCACCACCCCATGCTCCGAGGTCGCCGGTTTCATTCCCGGTCCGGGCGCGTGCTCGGGTCGCGGGCTGGATCCCCAGTGTGGCCCAGGCAGGAGGCAGCTCACCCATGACTGTTTCTCATCCTCGATGTTTCTCTCTCCTCTCCCTCCTCTCTCTCTAAAATCAGTAAGAACATATTTTTTAAAAATTACACTTGTAAACAAAATCTGATACTCGGTAAACTTTTCGGAGATAGAACTATACCAAGAAGATAGCTACGGTTGTATCAGCAGCGTTTAGCCAGCCACAGGCGGCGGAGAAACCCACTGTCAGCGGCTTTGTGGGGCGGGAGGTAAGATGTGGAATGCAGACACATCCCTCCCTGCTTCCCCCGGTGAGGGAGGAGCACCGTACTGTCCGTAAAGCAGCCCCTGGCCACGGGGAGCCAGCGAAATATCAGCTGCCGTGAATGGAGTGGAAGCTCGCTCGCCTTCACACTGAGCACCTTCCACCTGCTCAGGAGCCACAGGTGACAAGTGGCCGCTGTGTCAGGCAGAATGGAGGCCGTTTCCATCAACCCAGGAAGGGCCACTGGAGAGAGGGCGCTAGGTCATCCGATCGGCCCACGCTGTCAGAAGGAGAGCAGTCCCCATCCAGACAAATGCCCAAGGAGCAGGTGTCGGGTCCGCCCGCTA
Organism: Lasiurus borealis; assembly: GCA_004026805.1. NCBI lineage: Eukaryota > Metazoa > Chordata > Mammalia > Chiroptera > Vespertilionidae > Lasiurus > Lasiurus borealis. The sequence goes on from PVJN01026189.1 coordinate 4,325, forward strand.
ACCCAGCACCCGCCCCGTCACAGCGGGCAGTGTGTCCTCATGATGATCGGTCCGAGGTCAGCAGCTGACTGCCCGTCATTGCACTCTGTATTCCGGCTGATTCCGGGTAAGCTGTGTCTGGCATCGCGTAACTCATAAAGATCGTGTCTCTTGGCGGCTTACAGGCAGGAAAAGACTAGAACTCCCCCTAACGTGGCACCGTTCCACCGACAGGCAGCCTCCTGAGAGAGTCATTGGAATTTCTCTTTGTTCTGGAACAATGGCGCCGCTTGGGGAGGCAGGGAATGGCGGAAACAAAGAGAGAATCTTGGCACTGATATTTTTCTAAACACGTTTCTTTGAAAAATTGGTTAGAACAGACAGAGAAAGAGAAGAAATTCTGAAAAACGAGCACCTCCTCCCAGTACTAAAACCGCTTCAGCGGATAAATATTTAAGTTACATGTGTATCCGGGAAGATGCGGCGGAACGAGACGGGAAGGCCAAATTCGGCGTGCCGTCATTAATGCGAGTTTTCCCCACGACGACGCTCCGTGCAGCTGCTGTCCCATTTACACAGTACACGTTCCCATTAGGATGTTTATTTAATTTTCTGGATTCGCCCTCATCATTGCGCGGAGACGTTTCAATCAATTCTAAAGTAATAGGCTGTCTTCACGGGGAATCTCAGCTGCCGTTTGCTGACATCCCGGGAACAGGGCGCGAGGCTGATGGTCTCCACTGCAGGATGCCAACCAAGACCCCCTGATTTTTCAGTGGTTTTCACCCACGAGATTTAAAACTCAACCCCTCGGCCAAGAAAATGGAGGCAGTGTGGACGGTGAGCATTAAGGCCTCAGTTCCACTGAAAAGTGTTTTAGCCGAAACCGGTTTGGCTCAGTGGATAGAGCATCGGCCTGTGGACTGAAGGGTCCCAGGTTCGATTCCAGTTAAAGGTATGTATCTTGGTGGCGGGCACATCCCCATTAGGGGGCGTGTAGGAGGCGGCTGATCGATGTCTCTCTATCATCGATGTTTCTAACTCTCTATCCCTCTTCCTTCCTCTCTGTAAAAAATGAATGAAATATAAAAAAAAAGAAAAGCGTTTTAGTTCCCCGTGGATTTCTGGACCACTCAGACATCATGTACGCTCTTAAAGATTACTAAATGCTTCTTACAGGTGCGAGTCTTTTCCCCAGAGGAATTCCCGTCAGCGGATAACCCTAAAACAGTACCCACTTCTGACTACCGTCAACACGGGTCTGTTTAGAGGCGGAACTGCTGAACAACCAAGCTGAGTGGAAAAGTCAGAAGCGTGGATTTTATGACCAATTCCGTTGCTTCCTTCTTGACAACATGGGCCGGTGAGAAGGCGTGATTCGGGGTGGGCGGGCGTGGCAGCTCAGGGCATGGCGAACGGGGCAGAGCACTTATTTTCCATTCCCATCCACGTTAATGAGGGAAATCGTTTGACACAAAAGCGGAGTAAAGTGGCTGTGATTCAAAAACCACCTCCCCGCAGGATAACCTCCCCTTAAATACATCCACTGACAGGAAGGAACAGGCCTGTGAAAAACAGAAATAAGGGAGTAAGTATTCCTCCTACCAGCGTGCCATTAACCAGAACTTCTTGGGATATTAAAATGTAACTATTAAACGTAATTTTAGCATAGCATTCTTTTTTCCCCTCACCGGGTGACATGTTCATTGATTTTCAAATGAGAGAGAGGAGAGGAAGGGGAAGGGAGGGAGGGAGAGAGACATCTATGTGAGAGAGAAACATGGATTGGCTGCCTCCTGTAAGTGCCCTGACCAGGGATCAGACCCGAAACCTTTCGGTGTACGGGATGATGCCCCAACCAATTGAGCCCACGGAGCCACCTGGCCGGGGTAGACATAACCTTTGTGAACGCGTTTATAATACAGAATGAAGAAGGCTGGCGTTTTACAGCGTATTGGTAAGTCAGCAAGTCCTGACACTCTCCCGTCCCATCCAAGTCAGCCAGGTGATGACGGGCACACGGCACCTCTGACCATTAATGCTCTCCTCTCTAAAATGGGGGCTCGGGCCACACCTCCGGGGCTGCTGTGATCACAGGAGACGTGAGCTGTGAGGCTCAGGGACCTGGGCGACACAGGTGGTCACGGACACTGCCGTCGCTGTCTTCACTGCAGCCGGCCAAGATCCTCTGATTTTTTCAGTGGTTTTCACCATCGAGATGTAAAAAGCTCAAGTGGTGGTGGGACGCAGAGAGGGAGCAGGCTCTCTGGGGTCTCTTCTCCTAAGGGCACTAATCCCCTTAAGGAGGGCCCCATCCTCCTGACCTCCACCAAACCTAACCACCTCCCCAAGGCCCACCCAGCTACAGGGCTTCAATCTATGAATTTGGGAAGGAGAGTGGGGTACACGTCAACCCACAGGGGCAAGTGGCAGAAAGAGGCCCCGTGGAACAGCTGCAGAACGCTGACTCACAGCTGCTTTACCCTCAGGAAATGGGTTAAATTGGGGTAAATGAAAGCAGGACACCAGGCTGGGTGGAGAGCCCCATTCTTGAAAACATCTTGGGAGGAATGGGCAAACATATAAAAGAGTTTTTTTCTTAATAAACAGCTTCCTTATACTTCTTCTGCCTGAGAAAGAGATGAGTTCAAGCCAGACAAGCTTAATGTTCATAGAATGGCATGCCCCTTCTTGATGTGTTCGTCCTGTGGCAGAGGCCATCTATACACATGTAACGTTCATCTTACATACACAGAGCAGAAGACCGATCACCCGGTGGCTTCGAACAATCTCTCTCAAACACAAAACCCGACCTCCTGAGAAGCCCGCGATCTGTTGCCGAGGGCAGGTGCGCAAACGCCCCCACCCGAGTTATTTTTGAGACAAGTCAAGCCTGGCGGGATCTCTAATTATCGGGCCGGTGGGACGGCCTAACGAGGGTGGTGCCTTGCCCACAAATGCAATTTGCTTCCCAGCAGGACTGCAGGAATGCCAATTTACAACCCGCGCCACACGAAGCGGGGAGCACGGAGGGATGATTAACTGGCACAATGGAGAGCGCGTCGCTCTGAGGCGCCAGGAGAGGGCACGTCCACCAGTACCACACTATTACCCGGCGCGGGACTCGGAGTACAGAAAGCACGGTGGCGACTCCAGCCGTTCGGAGGTACTTACACCTGGCGGGGGGCTGGAATGCCTGTCATTACTGAGCTGGAGCCAGGGACATGCTGCCCTGAACAAAGCAGCCCCCCCGAACAGCCCAGCACAGGCGAACCCTGAGTTACCGATGGCGCTGCCGTGCGCAGGGATGGCTCCCAGAGGCATGTCTTGACCGGAAGGAGCCAGCCCCAAAGGACAGCATGCTGCGTGGTTCCCTGTCCCTGAAGGTCAGGGGCAGCCAAAGCTATTCTGTGCCCACAGTTGTTGGAAGGAGGAGGAGAGTGGGGTGCCTCATGACTGTGAGGTGCTGTCCCGTAATCCGGCAGGGAGAACACGAGTGTAGGCGGAGGAAAAGGGATGTGAGCTCTGCACGTGACTGGTGCCGTTCACGGTGTGTCTGACACGCCACATGTAGAATGAAAACCCGGTCTCTGGTATTGGCCTGCTAGCTAACAAAAATGAATAATCCATCCATAGTACTAGACAACGACCATAGTTTTCAGCGTCTAAGACCACTTTTTAACCCAGGAAAATCTCAAAAGTCAGGGGTCATCTTATACGCCAGGTGTCATCTTATAGGGCGAATATATCCCAAACTCTCTATTTCAACTGGAAAAGTCGGGGGTCGTCTTAGACGCCGGAAAAATACGGCATCTAATGAATATGTAACAGCCCTTCATTTGCAGATAATGAAATTTTCAACTGCAACTTGGCTTCTCCAGTCGCGCGGAGCACCACTGGGGCTGGAAGCCCGTTGGTGCGCACAGACCGTGTTCCTCACCGCACATCTGGGGCGGCTGCAGCCTCAGCCCCCCGTCAGGATCCCCCGTAAGCCAGGCTGTAGATAAGACAGCGGCTCCTCCGTGAAGAGCTGTGTTTGCTCTCGCGGCCTAGCGGCTTACTACGCGGGAGAAAAGGCACTTGAAAAGGATCAAGCTCTGTAAACAGGACTAAGTGATTATGGAGAAGGCATCTTTGTAATTGTGTTCTTGTTTTTCCTTTTTTTTTCTTTTCCCCGAGTTGTTTCTCAAGGAGCACAGCCGAAATTGAACCATAAAGCCCGGCCTGACAGAAAGGCATTAGCCTACCGCGCGAGAGCACGGAGATAGGGAGACAGTTATTTATGAAGAAACACCGTTTGCTATTATCCCGCGGAGACTCGACAAAAGGGCTGATATCGATGAGCTGCGCAGGCCCCTCTCCCCCGCGCCTCGTCTGGACAAGCGGCTCCCGGCGCCCCTGATGTGTCAGCCCAGGGGAGCGGGCTGCGGTGCGGAGCGCGGGGTCTGTCCTCCTTCACCGCCGGCCCGGCTCCTGGCTCCGAGGGGGCCTTTCACTGAAGGAAGCCACCCCGACGGGCACACACACAAGCTGCCCGGGAGTGTGTGGGCATTTGCGACCTGCCAGCGGGCTCCGGTTCCAGCCGGAAAGGGAGAGAAAACGCGCGGCGTGGCTCACCTGTGCTGGCACGGCCTGTCGGGCCGAATCAGCCCCGTTTTGAGCTGCATCAGTCCTATCAACACAGAAATATGTCTGCAAGCGTTTCACTCTGTGGTGGGCCGAAGAGCTGACGATCCTGCGGGTAACGATGCTGGTCAATGAACTGGCTTCTCCACTCTCACCTTGTGGGCAGGACGGTGACAGGAGCCACATTGTGGACGCGTGTGGGCCCCAGCAGTATGTACCTGCTGCGGAGACAGGAAGGCTCCGTGGTTGTCTGGCAGAGAACACGTGTCCAGGGAGAAGCACCCCGTCTTTTATGGTCTTCAGACCCCCTGGACGGCTCACACCACTGCTCTGCACAGTTCACTGGGATGCCAGAGGTCAGGCCCCAGGAGCCCACAGCGGGGAGAGCCAGGAAGAATTTGAGGGGCCTGGCGAAGCTGAGGCCCGTCACTGGGTGCTCCGCTCAAAGACATTTCAAAAGCAAGACAAAGCCGAAAACAAATCCACAGGTTGTGGGGCCACAGGCAGACGGGGGTGCAGGCACCGACCTCAGGCCACGACAGAAGCCGGAAGTGTTCGTTCTGCACACAGAGGGATGCGGACTGAGGTGAGTTTTTTCTCTAAATGGGAGACAGCCCTGCTAGTTAAATCGGAGCACTAATTTATCTTCTGGAGGAAGTATCTGAGGAACTGCACCGGCTGTTATTTACAAAGTAACACAATGAAGTTTCCAGCAAAGCTTGAACTTTCGGAATATCGGTAAAAAAGCAACCTTGCTCCAGCCGAAAAGAACAGTAATGCCTGACATTTAATGAGCACGTACTTTGTGCCAGGCGCCACGCCAAGCACTTTGCGTGTACGAACACATTGACAAGGCCCTCAGCCGCCCCGTGGAGTCAGTGCCGTCATATCTCCATTCCACAGGCGAGGAGACCAGGTGGACCCAGAGGGTGAGACAGGGTGCCAACAGAACGCAGCCACTGAGAACGAGGCTGCTGTTCACCTCCAGCCGGCGGCTCTCCGGGCCCATGCTCCCTCGGGGATGCTCCCGGCCTCTCCGCTGAAAGTCCTGTCTCTAAAGCAGTGGTTCTCAAACTGTGGGTCGCAACCCCTTTGGGGTTCGAACGACCCTTTCACAGGGGTCTCCTAAGACCATCGGAAAATGCAGATATTGACATCACGATGCATCACAGTAGCAACATTTCATGGTTTGGGTGTCACCACCCCGTGAGGAACTGTATGCAAGGGTGGCGGCCTCAGGAAGGTGGAGAACCGCTGCTCTAAAGGGTCGTCAAGGAAAAGGAATCGCTTCCGCTCCTTAGCAAGACTGAAGCCGTTTTGGGGAAGACACATCCCCTTTACCTCTCACACCATGAACAGGAACCCACTGCCTCCAGCGCGACAGGAGTGTCAGCTTCGGAGAGAGAAGGCTCCCGGACGACCTCTCGCTGAGACTGAGACCTCTCCCTGAGGCTGGTGACCTCTCGCTGAGGCTGAGACCTCTCGCTGAGGCTGACACCTCTCCCTGAGGGTGACAGGAGATGACAAGCGTCAGGTCGGCCTGGCACCCACTGGGTCCCATCACCACAGGGTGCTTTCCGCCCTTCCTTGGAACTGGCGGCTTTGGAGGCTCCTGTTCCTTTAAGGTTCTCGCTGTGTTGAATAAGAGGTTCTCTGTTTCTTCTCTCACTCGTGGAATGCCCCGAGACAGAATAAATGTGGAAATGAGAGGATCTTTGAAAAACCCCGGGGTTTTTCTTTATTGACGACTGCAAATCCTTAACTCTGCTGAGCCCCTGGTTACGGAGAGTCACTACGGGATCTCCCTGCGGCCGAGTATTGCACTTCACGCTGCAGTAAATAGTGGGGGTCACCAAGGATCATTATGTCCTACAACATGGGGGCTTCGGTATTACAATCCTCTGCCTTGGGTGTCTCCTCCTGTCCTCTTTCAGAATACATGGAACCTCACCGGAATCCAAGCGAATAAATTACTCTCCATATGTGATACGCATCAGGTTATAAATAAGGCCTATTGCACAGATACATAAAAAGCTTCTCTCAATAAAAGCTCTGACTATATCTAAAGATATATAACTGGAAATGTAACGCCGGAGCATTTCAATCAGATAACGGTAAAAGTGAAAACATTTTTCTCTATTTACACACACTTAAACGATAATGAAATGCTTTAGCACCAAATATTTTAATTGCTTGTCTCCGCGGATTAAAATCACATGTCACTAGCTCAGAGCCAGCCATAGAGCACGCGGCGTAAGGCGGAAGTACCAGGTGAGTTCCCTGGTTTGCATAATGTCAGGAGGGCAGACCCAGGAAAAGAGCAGAGCTGGGCCTGGAGGTCTGCGGGTACGGATAGCCCGTATGGTTAATGCCCCTCCACTGCTCGTCCTCCTCACAGCATCCCATTAGATGCCCCGGGAAAGGGGTCCATGGTGAAAGCCGGGATGGCGCAGGGCATCCAAACATGCTTTGTCTTCTCAGAGTCTTGCTTCAGAAAGACGTTAACTTGGTGAACCCAGCGTTGATCGACCCATAACCCTGTTAGCAGGCCATTAACCGTCTGGGAGATTAATTCCTTCACGGAACACAACCGTGGAATTCATGGAGTGTTTTCCAGGGCTTCCACGTGCATTCTTTTCATCGAATTCTTACGTGTGCAAAACAAGTGTTCATCGGGAACGCAGCCAGGCTCCCCGGAGCGCAGCCCCTGGCAGGGAGCAGAGGAATCCGCTGCGCAGACCCTGGGATCCCTCCCCGCTCCCCGCTCTCAGCCCCCCTGGCGTGGCTCGGAAGCGCACAGGTGGTGGCCTTCCAGAACAGTCTATGTATGTCTGCCCACGCTGCCTACCATCTCCTCAGGGGCGGGAGAGACACGGGGGTCAGGGACACTCAGACACGGCCACGGCTCCTGAGTGGCAGCATTCTGCCCGGTCGCTGCAGCTACAAGCACACTAGCAGGTGGCATCCAGACACCGCACTGATGGGGACTGACAGCCGGAAGGACGGGCGCGCTCCCACTGAACTGAAGTGTCAGCGGGGGTGCGGGAGGACACAGACGTGGCCCCATCAACAACAGGAGCTGCGCATCACGGCCACGGCGATCAGAGTGGTGTGTGTGTGTGTGTGTGTGTGTTTAAATCACAAAACACAGTAAGAATTGCATTTTACGTCACAACCCAGTAAGACCCATTCATTCACGGGCCTCCGTTAAGCTCGGTTCCATGAAGTGATGCGAACCTACGTAGACAATAGAGACGCCCTCTCCTTTCCATGTCTAGTCTATTCCATTAAAAACAAAAACTGGCTAGAACTTGCTGTTTCTGAGCCGCTCTGAGCGGAGGACAGAAAGCCTCGAGGAGCCAGCAGCACTGACCCCAGAGAGGGGACGGGCCAGCCGCAGAGACACGGGCCCTGACCCCAGAGAGGGGACGGGCGGTTTCCGTCTCCATCTCCTCCAGCCGGTGACGCATGGGACTGAAGTCCCGGGGGACACGGGCACCCTGACCCAGCTCAGACCCTCGGTGGAGCTTTCCTGCAAGGAGCCTCGCGTGACTGGCTTCCAGGAGCCGCCCAGCCAGCCAGGTGCAGCTGCCAGCCAGGCGCGCTCGGTGGGAACAGAGCCTTCCGACCCCGCAGGCTGCTGCTGGCGGAAGGAAGCAGCCACCAGCCTTCCTAGGTGCTGGGGAACCGTCCTCCCTCCTTCCCTCTCTCCCCCCACTCCTTCGCCGGGGTCTCCAGCATCACTGAGGGCCTGGGACCGGTCTCAATGAGGCGCCTCACCCCACTTCCATCCTCCTCCTGGCGTTCAGTTTTCTCTGCAAATGGCCGGCAGCTGCCATAGCATGCATTTTACCGTGTCTGCGGCACCCTCCGAAGGAAGGGGCTTCTCTTTGTCCATTCACTCAATGCCGGGGACACTGTATCGCACAGTAAATATCTGGAGAGAGAATGGGAAGAGAGACAGAGAGAGAGAGAGAGAGAGAGAGAGAGAGAGAGAGAGAGAGAGAAAGTGTAGCCCTAATCTACCATCTTAGTCTCTAAGCTTACTGGGCCTGACCTAAGAACCCTGCATTTCTGCAGAAGCAGAATGGGGTGCAGGTGGGGGTGGGGGAATGGGGGTTGGGAGGGTTTCCCAGAAGTCTCCAGGAGCCACGCCCCCGCCCCCCAGCTGGCTGCAGGCCCACCCACGTGCGGAGAGCTGTAGCCACAGGTAAGGTGGGATCCCCCAGCCAGCTGCCTGCCTGCCTGACTGCATAACAAACAGGACCCCGTCTCTGTAAGAAACGCTTGTTGCCTGGCCAAACGGGGCAGCCACCCCAAAGATGGAGACAGACGAGAAAGCAGGAGCGACCAGACAAGAGCGGGAAACGCATGGAGGACTCAGAACATCACGGGCAGAGCGGCTTCCTGCGGGCACCACGTTACCAAACGCAGAGGGAGAAGAGCGCTGGAAAGGACGAGGCCCGCCCCCCTCCCGACACGCTTCGCTCTTCTCCCACCAAAACGGAGGCGCCAAGAGCCAGCTTTTCCCCCCCTTCTGAGCAACTTTGGTGGCTGACACACGTAGCCTTCAAAATATGCAAATTCACCTTGGATCTCAGAGCTCTCGGTGCATAAGAAAGGTTCATTGAAGCCTTTTTATTTTATTTTTTAAAGAATATATTCTATTGATTTTTTATAGAGAGGAAGGGAGAAGGATAGAGAGTCAGAAACATTGATGAGAGAGAAACATCGATCAGCCGCCTCTTGCACACCCCCTACTGGGGATATGCCTGCAACCAAGACACATGCCCTTGACCGGAATTGAACCCGGGACCTATCCACTGAGCCAGACCGGTTTCGGCATTGAAGCCTCTTTAAAAGAGCTACCTGAAGAAGTGCATAGTAACTGGAAGGAGCACTCAAACGGCAGACTCACTTAACGTGATTTCAATATTAAATTCCTCCTAAGGAGACCTTAGTCCGGGAGGAATTCATTTACCTGTGACTAATCCAAGAACAATTAACATACTGAAAAACTGCACACACATCAAATTAAGTTGAATTTTAACCTTTCATCCTTTTAAAAAGGTAGCAGTATCTGATACAGAATTTTAGAACTTGGTTTGAATTTCATTTAATAATTCATTTTATATTTAATGATACATAACATATTGGGTAGCTTAAGTTTTCTGAAATAGTTCCTAAGCAGATTTCATGTTAAATGTGAAGGTTTAGTATAAAAGGGATGGATTTTTTGTCTCAGGTCTGCATTCATATTTATAATTAACTAGAGGCCTGGTGCACAAAATTCATGCATGGGGGACGGAGGGGGTGTCCTTCAGCTCAGTCTGCTCCCTCCCCAATCTGGGACCCCTTGAGGGATGTCCAACTGCCTGTTTAGGCCTCAAACAGGAAGTCAGACATCCCTCTCACAATCCAGGACTACTGACTCCTAACGTCTCACCTGCCTGCCTTCCTGATTGCCCCTAATCACTTCTGCCTGCCAGCCTGATTGATGCCTAAATGCTCCCCTGCCAATCTGATCATCCCAACATGCCCTCCCCTGAAGGTCTGGTCACCCCTAACTGCCCTCCCCTGCAGGCCTGAGCCCCCCACCCCAAACTTCCCTTCCCTGCAGGCCTGGTCACTCTCAACTTCCCTCTTCTGCCAGCCCAGTCACCCCTAATTGTCCTCTCCTACAGGCTTGATCACTCCCAAATGTCTTTCCTTGCAGGCCTGGTCCTTTCCAACTCCCCTGCTGGCCTGATTGCCCACAACTGCCCTCCCTTGCAGGCCTGATCCCTGCCAACTGCCCTCCTCTGCTGGCCATCTTGTGGTGACCATCTTGTGTCCACATGGGGGCCAGATCTTTTGACCACATGGGGACAGTCATCTTGTATGTTGGAGTGATGGTCAATCTGCATATTACCCTTTTATTAGATAGGATAGAGGCCGGCTGCACAGGTGGGGGCCATCTGGTTTGCCCTGAAGGGTGTCCTGCATCAGGGTGGGTGTTCCCTTGGGGCATGGGGTGGCCTGAGCAAGGGGCCTGTGGTGGTTTGCACGCCAGCGACACCCCCAGGTGGCCCAAGCAGAGGCCCTGGTATCTGGGATTTATTTATCTTTTACAATTGAAATGTTGTAGCCTGGAGTGGAGCCAAGCCTTCTGCTGGCACAGCCATCGAAACTTTTTTTGCCTTAAGCAGAGGCCTCTGCAGGCCAGGCTTTTCGGAAACCTTGGCTTCCTCCATCGCCAGGGGTAATGCAAGCCTCCCTCCTGCTTTCTCTGTGACTGTAGCCATCTTGTTTGGGTTAATTTGCATAGTTTCTCTGATTGGCTGGTGGGTGTGGCTGGTGGGTGTAGTGGAGATATGGTCAATTTGCATATTACTCTTTTATTAGCTAGGATAAGTAAGGTTTAGTGCCACAGTGATTAAATGAATGAAGTTGGAGTTGGGTGGGTCTGTCTGACTTCCAGCTCTGAAGCTGGGGGTCACATCTTGTGTCACTGCCATGTCTGCCCCTGTCCCGGGCACAACGAGGCAGAATAAGCTGCAGACAGAAAATGAGGAGAAACTTAACATACTTTATGGCAGTTCAGCTTGAGGGAAGGAGAATAAGGAAATAAATACTTCTCGTCATTTCCTGAAAAGACTGTCTTCTCTAAGACATTTAGCCAACATTTGCTCATTTAAGCAAGGACAAAATCATAAAAAGAAAGTTTTTAGCTCAGAAAAGTAGCACGTCAATATTCTGGGTCACAGAAATTGAAGCTGTATGCAGCATTACTTCGAAATCTCAGTTCAACACACTCTCAAGGTTGGTTGCTCTCGGTAATGATAAGTATCATTAAGGAAACCTAAAATTTCAGGAGTGAATAGTCATATTTAACATCCTGTTATTGCCACTGAAGTATTGCTAAATTTATAGCCCCATTTTAAAATGCCAGGACATGACTTTTTTGTAAAATTAGATCTGCAAAAACATTCTATATCTTTACTCACACTGTGTATTTTCCCCATTCATTGTTCCATCAACTCAACAGAAAATTTTTCTTAAAAGCACACTTTGTTGTTCAATATTACTTATGACCATTGAAAATGGATATTTCTTTTTTAATTGTATTTTAAAATTAAAGATTATATTCAATATTATTTTGAATTAGTTGCAGGTGTACAGAACAGTGGTTAAAAAATCATATATTTTACAAAGTGGTCCCCCAGATATTTCCAGCACCCACATGGCACCATATATAGTTATTACAATATTAGAGGCTCGGTGCACAAAATTCACGCATGGTGGGGGTGGTGTCCTTCAGCCCAGCCTGCTCCCTTTACAATCTGCGAGTTGGGCCTAAATAGGCAGTCGGACATCCCTCTCACAACCCAGGTCTGCTGGCTCCCAACTGCTCAGCTGCTTGCCTTCCTGATTGCTCCTAACCACTTCTGCCTGCCAGCCTGATCACCCCTAACCACTCCCCTGACAGCCTGTTTGCCCCTAAGTGCCCTCCCTGCAGGCTTGATCACCCCCAGCTGTCCTCCCTTGCAGGCATGGTCCCTCCCCATCTGCCCTCCCCTGCTGACCTGATAGCCCACAACTTCCCTCCCTTACAGACCTGGATCCTGCCAACTGCCCTCCCCTGCTGCCCATCTAGTGGTGGCCATCTTGTGTCCACATGGGGGCAGGATCTTTTGACCACATGGGGACAGTCATCTTATGTGTTGGAATGATGGTCAATCTGCATATTACTCTTTTATTAGATAGAATAGAGGCCTGGTGCATGGGTGGGAGCCAGCTGGTTTGCCCTGAAGGGTGTCCTGGATCAGGGTGGGTGTTCCCTTGGGGTGTGGGGTGGCCCAGAAGAGGGGCCTGTGGTGGTTTGCAGGTTGGCCACGCCCCCTGGCAATCCAAGCAGAGGCCCTGGTATCTGGGATTCAATTATTTATCTTCTACAATTGAAACTTTGTAGCCTGGAGTGGAGCCAAGCCTCTTGTTCACTCCGTGGCAGCAGCCATTGAAACTTTATTGCTTTAAGCAGAGGCCTGGGCCAGCCAGAGTGTGCAGAAAGCTTGGCTTCCTCCATCACCAGGGGCAACCCAAACCTCCCTCCTTCTCTCTCTCTCTGGCTGTAGCTATCTTGGTTGGGTTAATTTGCATACTTGCTTTGATTGGATGGTGGGCATGGCTGGTGGGTGTGACGGAGGTATGGTCAATTTGCATATTACTCTTTTTTTGTTTTGTTTTTAGATAGGACTAGAGGACTGATACACAAAGATTCGTGCCAGAATGGGCCTTTCTTCCCCTGGTTGCCGGCAATACCTTTCTTCTGGCCCAGAGCCGTCTTTCTGCCTTCTCACACTGCCCAGAGGCCCGAAGCAGCTGGGACTGTGCGGAATGCCTGTGACAACATCACGCAAGTGTCCACCTGCCCCTGGCCACTCAGTGCCTGGGTATGTAAATTAACCTGTCATGTTTGTTGGGTTAATGTGCATACTTACTCCTGATTGGCTGGTGGGCATCGTGAAGGTACAGTCAATTTGCATATTTCTCTTTTATTAATGTAGGCTATTGACTACACTAGAGGCATGGTGCATGAATTTGTGCACCAGTGTGGTCCTTCAGGATGGCCTGAGGGATCGGGCCAAAACCAGCTCTCCGACATCCCCCAAGGGGTCCCATATTGCGAGAGGGTGCAGGGCAGGCCGAGGGACCCCACTGGTGGATGACTGAGGACAGGGAGGAATGTGGGAGGTTGACCAGCTGGGGAGGGACTGCAGGAGGTATCCAGGATGTGTCTGGCCCATCTCGCTCAGTCCTGATCAGCTGGACCCCAGCAGCAAGCTAACCTACCGGTTGGAGCATCTGCCCTTTGGTGATCAGTGCATGACATAGTGAGCGGTTGAGTGGCCTTAGCATATCATTAGCATATTGTGCTTTGATTGGTTGAACGGCCAATTAGACAACCAGGTACTTATCATATAAAGCTTTTATTATATAGGATTCTTCATGCCGTATTTTACATCCCTGGGACTATTTTGTGATTACCAAGTTGTAGTTCTTAATCACTTCACCTTTTCACCCAAACCCCAAACCCTCCTCCCCTCTGGCAACCATCAGTCTGTCCTCTGTGTCTATGAGTCTGGTTCTGATTTGTTTATTTTGCTCTTTAGCTTCTGCATATAAGTGAACTCATGCTATTTGTCCTTGTCTGACTCATTTCACTTAGCATAATACCCTCTCAGTTCTTCCATGCTGTTGCAACTGGTAAGATTTTCTTTTTTATAACTGAGTAATATTCCATTGTGTAAATGTACCACAGATTTTTTTTTCCATTCATCCATCTATTGATGGGAACACGGATAACTTCCATATCTTGGCTATTGGAAAATATGCTACAGTGCATATAGGGGTGAATATATTCTTTTGAATTAGTGTTTTGAGTTTCTTCCTATATGACTCAGTAGTGAAATGTCTGGGTCATACGGGAGTGCCATTTTTAATTTTTTGACATAACTCCATACTGTTTCCACAGTGGTTGCACCAATCTACATTCCCACCAACAGTGCATGAGGGCTCCCTTTTCTCCACAACCTTGCAACACTTGTTGTTTGTGGATTTATTGATGATAGCCATTCTGACAGGTGTGAGGTGACATGTCATTGTGGCTTTACTTGGCAATTCTCCGATCATTGGTGGCATTGAGCATCTTTTCATATATCTACTAGCCATGTCCTCTCTGGAGAACTGTCTATTTAGGTCCTGTGCCCATCTTTTAATTAGGTTGTTTATTTTCTTGGTGTTAAAATGTACGAGTTCTTTATAAATTTTGGATATTACCTGCTTACTAGGTGTATCATTGGTGAACACATCTTCTCCCACACAGTAGGTTGTCTTTTGTCTTGTTGATTGTTCCCATTGCTATACAAAAATGTTTAGTTTTATGTAGTCCCATTTGTTTATTTATTTTGTTGTTTCCCTTGTCTAAGGCTAAATCAGAAAAATAAATATTTCTAAGAGGAATGTCAGAGGTTTTACTGCCTATCTTTTCTTCTCAGAGTTTTATAGCTTTGAGTCTTACATTTTTAAGTCTTTAATCCATTTTGTGTTTATTTTTGTGTATTGTATGAGAAGGTGGTCTAGTTTCATTTCTTTTGCATATATCTATCCAGTTTTGTCAACATCATTTATTGAATGGACTGTCTTTACTCCTTCGTATGTTTTTGCTTGCTTTGTCATATATTAATTGACCATATAGACATGAGTTTTTTGCTGGTCTCTCTATTCTGTTCCATTGATCTATGTGTCTGTTTTTATGCCAGTACATGTTGTTTTGATTATTACAATCAAATAGTTTGATATCAGGTAGTGTGATACCTACAACAAGAATTTACATAAACACTCAATCATTTTACATGTGAGAAAAACAGTTTACATATACAAAAGCCCAGCACACTCTGTGCCAGACATTTTACCTAGGGCTCCACCCCACAAAATGAGCCTGGAAAGATACGGATCAACCAGCGGGAATCTCTCTCTTTTTATATGAGGTCAAAGCACACCAGAATCAACATTTAACACGTCAGGCATGACTTCTTCACTGATCTTAGTGGTTACACACACACACACACACACACACACACACACATGCATACACCACAAAATGCAACCAATAGAAGCACATGACTGTATGTGGGGAACAGTTTCATTTATAAACATACTACTTCCATGCATCTTCTATTAAGCAAATTGCTTAAAAATCAAACCATATTGTAATGTCTTTGTAAAACTAAATATCTTCTGTAAACTTATGACTTTAAAACAAGGCTGAAGATTATCTTGACAATTGTTCTACAAGGTCACAAAATTAGTAAAAATAGCTTAAAGAACCTAAATTGTATATAATACCATTTATGTAAAGTCTGCATATTAATTAACTTCAAGTACTATTCACTTGGCAAGATGTTGACATCAATGTTCCCCCAAATCTGCCATGATATATTAACTCTCTCATTTATTAAAAATTATTCCTTTGAAAGTAACTTCAAATAGCTAACAAAATTTCTCTACTTTGAAAAAACTCATATTCTAATTCCTCCGTAGGTGGTCATTGTGAAAAGTTTAAACAACTCCAAATCTCAGCTAATAATATGCAGAGAGCAGATCCACACAAAAGATTCATTTAGGTGAAATGACAAAAGGAAAACTACCATTTCCTGATTTTCTCCCTCAGCCCTTCCCACCCACCACCTTGATTCTGCAAATGGCAGAATAAATTGGAGCTCCTTTCTTCTACATCAACCCCTTTGTCATCTCAAGGTTGCCTAATCATATTCATCTCTTAAAATGAAGCAAGAAACATTTCAGAGCTGTATTCACATTAAATCAACCTTCTCATTCCTGCATCGCAGGAATAAAGCAATGCAATCACGTCTTAAATTGGTTTACAGCAGGCTGTCTACCTTATCCTAGTGCTCAGGATTGATGAAATGAATAGTTTTTAAATAGCACTTTTTGAAATGACATGAGAATTAATAGTGCATAATTATCTCAGTGTTGACAAGTGAGAGATGTTTAACTCCTCATATGAGCTTTCTTAATGAATCAGTGTCAGAGAAAGGCTCCATTGCCTGTACACTGTTGACTGATGTCTGAGGGGGCTGACTCAATCACAAAGGCACACCCAAAGCCAATTGTAGGATAATTTCGGTGAAAATTAAATGACCCAACTTTCACTTATTATTTGAAATATTTACTTAAGATTTTACTGTGGGTTTCAATAGTATCCTCGGTGTTGGATTATAAAGGAAATCGTATTTTATATTTTATTTCTCTATTAAGAAATCTGCAACCTTTCCATACAGTTTCAGCAAAACAGACTTTGGTGTTAGGCTCTTTATTATCTAAAAGAAAGAAGTAAGAATTGAGCTACCGCATTTGAAAAGCAGTATGGAGAGCATGTTTCAAACCTTTATATTTGAGGGGCCTGCTAAGTTAACTACAACACAATGAAATAAACCTTCATGCTTTTAAAAACTAAAATAAACACTTTTAATACATGTAAAAATTTTATAAAAATGATTTCTTTAGCATGTTGAACTTTAACAGTTCATACCCGCCCCTTGTCTCTAATTCATGTTAATTAACTCATACGCATACTATTCAATTCTGTGTTTTAAATCTTGTGAGTAAAACCAAAACAGGTATCCCTCAATGACCGGAAAAGAGGAAAAGGAACACATTCCCAGAGATTGAGCTGTGCAGATGAAACATAACATAGGTCAGCTCTAATTCACTGTTTTAAAAAATATATTTTTATTGTTTTCAGAGAGGAAGGGAGTGGGAGAGAGAGATAGAACATCAATGCTGAGAGAGAATCATTGATTGGCTGCCTCCGGCACACACACACACACCCCGCCCTCTCTAGGATTGGAGCTTGCAGCTCAGGCATGTGCCCAGACCAGGAATCGAAATGTGACCTTCTGGTCCAGTGGGCAGCAACCTTTTGGACCTCATAGACCACGGGTTGGCAACCACTGTCTGGTCCACAGGTCAACTATCAACCACTGAGCCATGCTGACTGGGCTCTAAGGAGGGACTCTGAGAGTGAAAAGTCTAGGGCAGCGGTTTTCAACCTGTGGGTCGAGACCCCTTTGGGGGACGAACGACCCTTTCACAGGGGTCGCCTAAGACCCTCGGAAAATGCAGATATTTACATCACGATGCATCATAGTAGCAACACTTCATGGTTGGGGGTCACCACCCCATGAGGAACTGTATGCAAGGATTGCGGCCTGAGGAAGGTTGAGAACCACTGGTCTAGGGGCTTAATCACCAGGAACAACAGCCTGTAATTATTGGAATCGAGAGTCTAGGTCAGTGGTTGGCAAACTCATTAGTCAACAGAGCAGCAAACTGCGGCTCGAGAGCCGCAGTTTGCCGACCACTGGTCTAAGCAAAGTGTGAAGGCAATGCCAGCCGGGCTCTTCGGACTAAAACACCTGCCCTGAGCGTGTGCCCTCCACCTGGGCAGAAGGGGCTCAGCGCAGCAGGCTCTGGTGGACCACAGGAGGCTGTGCCCAGACGTGCCCTCTGGGAGGGGCTTTGGGGAGACCAATGACCTTGACATTCCTTTAGGGGACCAGGGCTCCTCTCCCTGCCTTCCTCCCCAGGGACACACTGGCAATGTCCCCCCCCAAAAAAAATTCATGGAAGACTGAGCATCAGGACACTAGCAGCCCGTTCTCGGCATGGGCCTCTGCCCTAGGTCTCCTGTGAAGTGTCAGGCACCACTGCCTCAGGCCACTCTGGACCCCAGACCTGCTGAAACTGTGCATTCAAGCTCAGCGGCGCCTTATTTTTTTAAAAAAATTAAACCTTTATTGTTGAAAGTATTACATATGAACCCCTCATCTGCCGATGGGCACTTGGGCTGTCTCTAGACCTGAGCTATTATACATTGTGCTGATATGAACATAGGGGACATACATGCTTTCTGATTGCTGTTTTGGGTTTCTTAAGATATAGTCCTAGAGGTGGGATCACTGGGTCAAATGGGCAACTTATCTCTTTTTTAAAAAATATATTTTATTGATTTTTTTACAGAGCAGAAGGGAGAGGAATAGAGAGTCAGAAACATCGATGAGAGAGAGACATTGATCAGCTGCCTCTTGCAGACCCCCTACTGGGGATGTGCCCGCAACCAAGGTACATGCCCTTGGCCAGAATCGAACCTGGGACCTTTCAGTCCGCAGATAGACACTCTATCCACTGAGCTAAGCCGGTTTTGGCTCAAGGATGTTTTTAACACTCTATCCCTCTCCCTCCCTGTAGAGAATCAATAAAAATATATTTAAAAAAAAAAAGAACAGTAAAGTAGCCCAGCCACTATGGCTCAGTGGTTGAACACTGATCTATGAACAAGGAGGTCACCACTGGACTCCAGGTCAGGGCACATGCCTGGGTTATGGGCTCGATCCCAAGCAGGGGGCGTGCAAGAGGCAGCCAACCAATGATTCTCTCTCATTCTTGATGCTTCTCTCTCTCCCTCCACCTTCCACTCTATAATCAATAAAAACATATTTTTTAAAAAGAACAGTAAAGTAGTTATTGCATATGAATGTGTCGGGTGGGATCCAGCAGGTGCTCAAGATGGTCACATTTGAATTGTAAAACAAAGAACTTCATGTTTTATTTAAATTACGAGGATCTACAAGAAAAACAGTACTGTCGTCGGCCACCTTTAAGCCATATCAAATAATTTTATTGTATTTGCCTAGTACATGGAATTTTATACTGAAAAACAAAAATGTCCGTAACTGTTGAGTTTCAAAGGTAAAAAGGTACTTTACATGTTCCTTGGTAAATAGCATCTTTTTAGCACAAAAGTGAAAAATGATAAAAGAAGCAAAGACTTCAGTAACAAGTCCTAGGAGCTGGCCCTTCTAACGTGTTTCCTGGGTGACAGACAGAGCGCTGGGCACCGGGCTCGCCAGCTCTCCACCCAAGCAGTCACAGCGGGGCCTGGACCGGAGGGTAGGGGGAGGGGAGGTCAGGCGGTCTTGGCTGCCCCGGCCTTGCCCAGCTCTCCCAGGGCAGGGGGTGAGGAGCAGCTCTGTGGCGACACTGCTTGCACCGCTGCCTCCACAGGGTGACGCAGGCTGCAGGACCAGGACCCGCACTCCACTGAGCTCTCTCCTCGGAGTGCCCGCCATCAAGCGGCCCTGCAGCACTTCTCTAAGGAGACAGGTCGGACATAAAACCGAGATCTCCCCGCCGCTGCACTGACATTGAACAAGCAAAACCAGGCCTCAGTGAGGCGAGGAACTGGTGTTCCGAACTCTTCCCTCTAAATAGGTTTGCCGAAACCGGTTTGGCTCAGTGGAGAGAGCGTCGGCCTGCAGACTGCAAGGTCCCAGGTTTGATTCCGGTCCAGGGCATGTACCTTGATTGAGGGCACATCCCCAGTGGGGGGCGTGCAGGAGACAGCTGATCAATGTCTCTCTCTCATTGATGTTTCTGACTCTCTATCCCTCTCCCTTCCTCTCTGTAAAAAATCAATAAAAATAAAACAAAGAGATTTGGAGAACAGCCGTCGGCCACGGAAAACAATAGGAAACACCGTATGGCGACCTCTGAAGCCTGGCCCCGAAGGCAGCAGACACTGAACTGACCCTCGGAAGCACCTGGGAAGCTTCCCGGGTTCTGCTCTGCCCGACACGGGGGCAGGGGCGGATTTTTGGGAAACAGTGCCTGCATTTACCGCGGGCAGCCGGGCTCCGTCCCACCGGTGCCGCTCCCCGACCTTCGCCCTGGGGAAGGTCATCATAGGGCAGAGGATGGGCCCCCTGCAGCTCCCAGGAGAGCGGAGCCAGCCGGAGGCACTGGAGGGCACTGGTGCTGGGCAGGGTGGGCTGCTGGGCTCCGTGGACTCAGGGCAGATCACTACACTCGCGTGTTTTCAGCGGGCGGGTCCGGCAGAACCGTGGCTTTCTCCCCCCAACCCCCCTATCCCCCCATCCCCCGGCGCCTGGGGACCCAGCGGCCTCGGGAAGCCACCAGCCTGGCGTTGCCTCAAAATGCAGGTCTTCCGGTTACTCCTTGGAGTGTCCTTGTGCTGAGATGCATCTGGTATGGAGTTCCCTCCCTGCCTGGTGTTAAAACCAGCCACGGTGGGCGGGGGGCGGGAAAGCGGCCGCGGCGAGGAGGAAGGACGGGACGTGTAAGCGAGGAAGGAGGAACGGAGGAGGCAGAGGCAGGCGCCCTCCTTTATTAGCGAGGAGCGGCAGATTGCGCGCGTCTCGCTCGGGGCCAGCAGCCCGCTGGAGCCCCGCCAGCCTCGGTCACAGGCTCGGCGCTGCCGCCGTGAAAGGAGGTGGCCAGATGGGCAATTGACTGTCGACCAGATAATGCGGGAGGAAACGGTTGTAAGTCAAGGAAACTTTTTAGCTTCCTCTGCTGTTTCAGCCTCCACACGGCCTCGGGAGGCGGGAGGGTTTCTGTAGGACAGAAGGGAGGTGGGGGCGGGGAGGCAGAGCTGGCAGAGCTGGCAGCGGCGGCACCCACGTGCAGAGCTGCAGGCCACACACCTGGGCTCCCGCCCAGCTCTGCCAGCCGCTCCCCGTGACCTTGGGCGAGCCGCCTGACTCCGCGCTCCGGCTGGCTCCCGGGGCCGTGAGGACCACATGGTGTCACGAGAGGCCGTGGAGATCACAGGGCAGACGCAAGAATAGCAGCCGCCACCTGACCCAGGACACAGGACACGGGCTCTCAGCCAATGCGGGGCCTGATCTGTACCCATTTCGTTTCTTACTTGTAAGACGTAGAGAGGAACCATCGTGTAGGTGTATATGTGGGGGACACCATTCTGAAGAACATGGTAAGACTTAAGATGACAGAAGTCCACTGGTCACGCTGGGTAGAATGTAAGTGTGAGAACAACTTCTCTTTAATTCCGGATTTAAGAGAGAGGGGAGAAGACTCCTGATAATTGTATCCTGGCATCAAGAATTCAAAACGATGTTCCTATCTAAAACTTTCTTCTTTAAGAAAAGGAGCTGCAGAGTGGCTATATAAAAGTTCATTAAATCACGAGTTACACTTCTGGTCAATATAAAAGAGGCTTCCTGACTCATAAAACCCCCACCCCCACATTAAGCTGTAAATAATGACTCAGGGATGAAAGAAAAATAATCCTTATACAAATACACTATGGAAAGGCATCTCGTGGCCTCATTTTCAGGGTATACAACAAACAAGTATTATTTATTAAGCAAAAACTAGTGTTCAACTGATGGGAACATTAAGTATCCAAGTTAACCTACATTTTTCTTTTCTTTTTTAACTTGTAATATTGTTAAACGATAACTGATGATTCTAAGCCAATAAAAGACACTCTCTGAACAAAGCAACATGCAATTATGTAGAGGCTGCGTTCTTGAGCATGGCAGGGGAAAGGACATACACTTTTAGAAACACTGTTCAATCCGAAAGGTTAATTAAAATATTTTAGTTTTGTCAGGTCACCTCGGGCCTGGTTTTGAGAGAACCACAAATATCTATTATACTGCCATATTAAAGAAACAGCCCAATCACTATTTTTGTAAAATATTCTCTTTCTGAAAGAGAAAAATATCACAAATAAGTGATCGATTTAATTTTCAAAATTAATTTATGGGCTAAGATAAGACAATCTCAACAGCATATAGCAATTTTAATGTTTTTAAAGAATGTTTTTATTTTATTTTGATGTTGTTAATCCTCACCTGGGGATATTTTTCCATTAGGTTTTAGAGAGAGTGGAAGGAAGGGGGAGAGACAGAGAGAGAGAAACATCAATGTGAGAGAGACATATCCATTGGTTGCCTACAGCATGTACCCCGACCAGGGTCGGGATGGAAGCCTGCAACTGAAGTACATGCCTTTGACCGGAATTGAACCCGGGGTCCCTCAATCCACAGGCTGAATCTCTACCCACTGAATAAACTGGGCCAGATAGCATATTTTAAAACTATTTAGAAAACCTAAAAAGAATTGCTACTATAGTTAATTTTTAACATTCCTAGTGACTGGCTGTGTTCCCAAGAAAAGTGAGTGATGTTTATGGTAAGGGTATTTGAAAAGAGCATGAGAAACCATGTCCATGTATCTACACTAGAAACTTACAGATTTTTATGCTCCAATTAAGACCAGCAAATAAGCTAAGAAGAGTCTGCAAGGAAAGATAAAAGAAGTGGAAATCAAATCTTTATTTTAATTATCTTTTATAAAGTTAATATAAAAGAAAATTTCCCTGAGCACTAGAGAAAGCCAAGTAATGGAGCAGGACATTTTACATTTTCAATAAACTGCAAATGGGCAGGAGAGCCGATTCCCTTTGAGACCGGCAAACAGGCCTTTCATTATGTTGATTCTGAGCGGCGATGAAACACTCAATGGTGCGTGGAATTGACATCTTCCTCTTCTGCACCAAGCATTCCCCCCACTTTGAAAGTGTCTGTTATTTCACTCGCCCACAGGCCAAACATCTGATCGCCTGTGGTTTCACCCACGGCCACCCCAACCCGGGCGGCTGTGCCACTAATGCTGCCGGCTCCGGTATACCCACCAGGGGAGCCGAGACCGCTCCTCGTGGGGAGGCAGTCTTCCTTAGCCTCTGAAGCCTTCATATTTACCGGCCATGCCCAGACGGCCATTCTCAGGCTGCGTTTGGAGGTGAGAGTTAAGGCCACCGCCCCCCTGGACGAAGAGAGGCTCGGTTACTGCTTGCTATCCAAGCAGTGCGTACCCCAAGCTCAGAGTTCCTCGGTGGCGATGCCAACTCACCACATCCAGGCATCCATCTGGACCAATGCGGGCAAGGATGCGGATACCAAAGAGCTGGTGGTCTCCTGTCTGGGTGAAATCACAGTACCGGGCAGAAAGACCATGTGTGGGGGTGTGGGCTGGAGGGGTCCTCAAAGCCGAGCAGGGGTGTCCAGCAGAATGATCTTGCTTGCAGGGGGCCCTGGGCAGGAGAAATTCCTTCCGGTGAGCCCCATCCGGCAGCTGTTTGAAGCGGCCGCTCAGTGCCAGCTCACTGATGGGGAGCAGCTGTCTCCCCCACACCACCTGCTCCCTGTCTTGCCTCTACGCTCACCCCCGGCAGCCAGGCCCGCAGCTCCTTGGAATACAGTACTGTCTGTGCGGCTTAATCAAACCAGGTGAAGGCGATGCAGATCGAGAGCAGCAGCGGATTCTAACGGGAGTGACCGGGGCTCTCTGTGCAGGCGAGAGCGGACCACGGAATGGCTCTCCAGTGGGTACGAGCGCTGCTTTCCGGACCATCTATTTTCCTCTGTTATTATTGGCAATGACACCAAAGGTCAACAAGTCTTTACCAACTCCTTGGAGGAGTCAGAACAGATAACATCACTGAATTAGACTGTCTTAATTAAGACCTACTGGTCTCTGCCGGGGATTTAGTCAACACGGGCTGCGTCAGAGACCCCGGGGTGCGGTGGGAAGGCAGATAAATGGGATCAATACCGCAAGTTGGCCTCCTCCTGCTCTTGGGATCCTATTGATCACAGCTCGAATTAAATGCTATGTGAGACAAGTGGAATGGATTTGGTCCCAGTCTCTGGTGGCCCAATTAATCAGGGCGACCATGGAGTGGCATACTTATGTGAAAAGTCATTACACGTGAAGGTGGTGTAAGCAAAA
Source organism: Lasiurus borealis (assembly GCA_004026805.1). NCBI lineage: Eukaryota > Metazoa > Chordata > Mammalia > Chiroptera > Vespertilionidae > Lasiurus > Lasiurus borealis. Next base: position 28,112 of record PVJN01026189.1, read on the forward strand.
GCAGATGGTTATTGTGGGAGAGAGTTTTCTTTAGGCCTCGTACCCTCTCCTGCTGCCCCTCTCACTTCCCCCCACCCCCCGCACCTGGGCATCCCTCGGGGCTGTTGCTGCATCGGCTAACCTCAGGAAATGGCAGCATGTTTATCCCCAGACCTGGGGAAGGTTCGCTGACCGCTCGCTCTGGAGCTGGTGGAGTCTTCAAGCTCAGTAAACGGACCGCAGTTCAGCGAAAACCTGCTGCATACCCAGAATCCACCTGGGCATATCACATCACCCCTGTGGAATGTGGCGGCAAAGAAACTGGCATAAATATGATAATGCTTATGCAATTTGCTGTATGATCAGTAATAAGTTCTTTATCTGACCCACGGTTCCTACATCTTCTGCCAGTCCCCATGAGACATCAGCAGGCAAGCTTATTGCTTTGTAAGTAGAGGAAAAACTCAATTCCCAGACCAAGATGCTTATCTCGGGCTTGAACTACCCCCATACCTGATGTGCGAAAGCTAAAGCCACTCATCTTAGCCTCTGATGCAAACTAGAGAGACAGTTAACATGTCAATGTGAACATCAGGATCAAGCTCCTATCTTCCAGGACCTACATCTGTGGGTTCTCCTGTGAGAACTCCCTCAACATGAAATGAAATTCCTCACTTCAGTCCCAGTGCCCCAGAGCAGAACGCCTTAAAGGGGAACCGTTATTACCCACCACCACTGAGTTACAGTGTCCCTTCCTCTCTGTGAAAGATCAATAAAATATATTTTAAAAGAGAGAGAGAGAAGAAATGTTCAGTATGTGAGTGATTGCTATGCTCTAGTTTGAAACAAGCCTGGATGAGGAGGGGCATGAATAAGGCGAACTACTAGCCATGGACAAAATCAATTCCAAGACTGATTTTTCAGAAGTACCATTGATCCATCGATCAATCAATCAACCAACCAACCAGCCAACCAGTAAGCCTATTATCACAGAAGCAGAAAACAGCTACAAGACCATTATTTATAGAGTTAGGTCTCTGCCAAAGGGGAGAGAAGGCAGAAAAAGTATGTGAGATCCAGGGAATTAAAGAGCTGACAAATATAATTTTATTTTCCATTATCAAAAATCCTACCAAAGCAAAGTATTTAGGGTTCGAAATTCCCCTTCAGAAATC
>PVJN01026190.1:0-29277 GCA_004026805.1 Lasiurus borealis
TCTGTGTCCCTTACCTAAAGCAGTAGGCCGCGTCTAGAGCGCGCTTCTTCCGCCGGTTGGACTGTTGTGACTCCAGTCTGTAGGAGGGTAACAACATTAGCAGGAGATGTGGGGTCTTCCCACTGTTTTTTTTCCTAGTGGACTTTATAGTTCTCTGATCACCACTGGTATATGTGGAGGTGCCATCAATACCTTGAAAAAATGCATTCGGGTAATAAACATTTAGCTTTACCTTCATCAGATATCATCAGCTCTATTTCTTTTTCTTTTTTCGTTTGTCTACTGTCACAAATAGCAGTGATGACCACCACGTCAGCATCAGCTGGCGACAGTCATCCCCTCCGGAAATAGCTATGGCGCAACAGGGCTAAGCAGGTGACAAGCAACACTTCTAAATGGGGCTCTTGTCAGAAGGCGGGTCAGGGTCCAAGGCAGGGCTCGTTGGCTCTGCAAGTCGCTACAGAAGGAGCCTTTGACCTCTAGTCTCAGGGCAAACCAGGCGTTCATTTGAGTCAATTCTTGGTTCACGCTGTGTCCAATCCCCCCCCCAACCCCCCATGACCAAACACACGGCCATAGAACCTGCCTTGTCACTCTCCGGTTCCCCCCTCTTCCTGGGAGAACTGAACCCAAAACTTTCCTAACGAACAGAAACGAAGACTCACACCAAATTGCAGTGAGTTCGGTTCAAATGCCACAGAGTCACCCTGCCCTGATGCTATTTGGGGAAGCTGGGAAGAAAGGGCTTTTTCATCGGGCTCATGGCATCCTCAACACTTTCCTGATTCCATCTGAGATTCTGAAACTCGAGCTCCGCACAGCTCACTCAGGAGAATGCCAGTCTGAGCACTTAATCTCCACACCCTGGAGAACCATGCCGAGGTTACAGGCTGAAAGAAATCTCCTGACCTCTGGGGGTAGTTTTCCATGAGCTGGGGCCACGGTGGCCTTCTCAAGTGGAGGGAGGGCCCAGGTGGTGTCACGTAGCGAAGGGCAAGGGGCATCCTGACCCGGGGGTGAGGGGCCAGTGGCACAACCACATACGGCACCCACTTCCCTCTTGACCCTTCACCCTATAGGGACTTGTTATCTAGCACGTGATCAGATGATGAGAGAGGAGGGGGAAGTCTACATTGTGGGCATCTCCTCGTTCTCCTTGACCTTCAGCTAATTAAGCACCAGGTGAGCAGGGGGAAAATTCAAACCCTGTTAGGAGTGTATACACTATTAGAAAAGTCTGCTAAGGAAGGCACTCAAAATATTGCTCACCAGCTAGAAGATTCATGAAAGGGGCTGGGGACCGAGTGGGCTTCCTTCTTCGTGAAATACAGATAAAGGTTCCTGACACTGGTTTGGGGGGTTTCCTTAAATACACCCCATCTTCTTCATTGATAATAGTAGCATATTTGGAAAATTGGTTTGCTTTTATGCTTAAAATAACTATAATGGTTTGTTGAGTCAGTCCGTTAGTATTACTAAGTCATCATTGGGCATTGAGTAGCGTAAAAAAGGAACCAAGCCCTTTTCTTCCTATCCTTTCTGCCTTCAAGTATCTTTCTCCAGCTGTATCTTTGCCCAAACAAATGACACTGCCCAGGTCTCACCAAACAATCCCATGTTCACCTGCAAACTGATGTCATCCCCCACAAGATGGTCAACAGTGACCCTCCTCCCGCCCCTCCCCACCCCACCTCACGTGACCAAGTTTCAGTTACCTGCAAATCTCGCTTCTAGTTCTTCGCTTTTATTGGGGATGATGTAATTATTGGACGGTACAAAGGTGCAGCAGGGACAGTGTAAGCTTATTTTAAATCCCAGGTTCCTGTCTGCAAAACATGAAGTCAAGGAGGTCATTTGCATGAGCGTCTCTGCCCTGAAATATGCAGTAACTTAGGGTCGCTGGACATCTAGGGAGGAAAACGGGGTGGGTATAACCTTTGTGGTGGAGCCATTCGTGCACAGCGTCTGTCACGTCGAAAGAAAGCCATTCCCCTTCTGCTCTTGTTTTCACCACTTTGCTGTCGATGTAGCGCTGGGTGGGAGACGTCAAATCCTTGGATTTGAGAATCTAGGGGAAGGAAGAGTGAAGGGAAGGACTCAGTTGGCATACAGACAGCACGACGAAACCATGGCCGGGAGTATTCCTGTGTGTCGTCTACATGTAGCATCCTCTCCAACACATGGCCACATGCAGGAAAGCCATCCACCATGAGAAACACAGCCACTAAACTAGCTGTGTGTTATGATAAAGGGACAGCACCCATGAAGCCAAGTGTCTAACAGAAAGTGACAGTCATCATTGTGCTTTGCTGACATAAGCTTTGCAAGATTCTGGCCAGAAATTCTATGCTGTTAAATTCATGGTTTTGTTACTCTGCTTCCCGACTTCTTTCATTGGGGACGTGGGGATGTGGGGAGGGGTCCGGTTCAGAGGACCCCTGCTCGCCCTCTGTGGGCCTGTGAATTAGAAATCTGCTAATAAACAGAGAAAGGTTCTAACCCTGAATCCGAAACCCACTGGCATTAGAAAGTGTGGCATGCCTCGGCTTTTGAGGTAAGTCTCAAGCTGGGATATTTGCTCTCAGTGTGACTTGTTTTGGTTTATAAAGATATTTCAGATACCATGGATTTGGGCAGGAGAAGTCTGGCCAGGAGCATAGTGAGGGTCTGAAAGAAAACCAGCCTGAGTTTTGTCGCACCTGAGAGTTAGAAAGAGGCATTTATTTCCAATAAACAAAGAACACCTGCAGCATGTTCTTGGATTTCGTAAGAAGTGGACATTTTAGGGTTTTTTTTTTGGGGGGGGGGTGGTTAATTCTGTTTTTAAATGACAGTGTTTTCTAAACCAGTCAAACCAAGATCCTATGTCTCCTTGCACTGTAATTAAGTCTCTACCCAGACCCGTATCCTACCTTTCCTCAGGACTCAGGGGTTCAAGCCCTATGTTGGTTAGTTTGTTTTTGATTTTAGAGAGAGGAGGGGAGAGAAAGAATGATCGATGTGAGAAACATCTCCTCTCACTCGGGGCTCAACCCCCCAACCTGGGTATGTGCCCTGACCGGGAATCGAACCGGTCAAGCCTTTGGCATGTGGGATGCCACTCCAACCAACCGAGCCAGGGCAGCCCTATGTGGCTGTTGCTGCCCTTCCTGGCATCGAGTCTAACTCTTCCATGATCATTGCCTACAGATGGCCTCTGTCTCTCCAGAGGGTTCCTTAGCTTTCCCAGGATTGTGTCTTCAACCTGAAATCCTTTAAAGCACAGCCCTGACGGAATTGAATGCCCATCTGAATGTCTACAGGATTTATTTACTTTCCTTGTAAAACAAACATGCATAACCTTCCCATAGACTTTAAAGTGCACTTCTCTTCTGTGTGTATGTGATTTGGTCTCAGGTCATTTGGCAACAGACGCCTCCTAGAGCAGTGGTCTGCAAACGGCGGCTCGCGAGCCACATGCGGCTCTTTGGCCCGTGGAGTCTGGCTCTTCCACAAAATACCACAGCCTGGGCGAGTCTATTTTGAAGAAGTGGCGTTAGAAGAAGTTTAAGTTTAAAAAATTCGGCTCTCCAAAGAAATTTCAATGGTTGTATTGTTGATATTTGGCTCTGTTGACTAATGAGTTTGCCGACCCCTGGCCTAGAGTATCTGGCATTCCAGTAGCCTGTGGTTGTTTTCTGGATTGAGTTTACAAAAGGAGATTCATACACTTGGACTTGGAGGTGCTGGCGTGACTTGTAGACAAACCCTATTCCTCAGGCCTTTCCGCTGAGGTCCAGCGAACCCCACAATGTGGACAGAATCTGGTCGTGGTTCTCCCAAGAGGGGAGATGCTCCTTGTGAATTAAAGGAAGCAAACACACAGGACTTCAGGGCTGGGCATCCTGGCTTCCGGGCTTGGCACAAGTCATTTAATTTCTTTTTAATCCTCAAAACGTTGCTGTCGCGTCAGTCAAGCAAAATAAACTCCAGGAGGTTAAGTGGCTCGCCCAGTGTCTCACAAAGAACCATGGCAGAGAGAACGCAGAGTAACCCTATCATTTTCCCACTTGGGTTCTGGAGTTTGAAGACCAGAGAATTGTGGGAGCCAGGGTTGCAACATGAGTCACCCTTTACCCTGGCCCAGGCGACACAGAACATGCAGTGATGGGGCAAAGACTTATAATGAGATTTTAATAAATGTTGGTGCAAGGTGAAAATATCCACTGAGCCAAAACCAGTTTGGCTCAGTGGATAAAGCGTGGGCCTGCGGACTGAAAGGTCCCAGGTTCAATTCTGGTCAAGAGTATGTACCTTGGTTGTTGGCACATCCCCGGTAGGGGGTGTGCAGGAGGCAGCTGATCGAGGTTTCTCTCTCATTGCTGTTACTAACGATCTCTCTCTCTCCCTCTCTGTAAAAAATCAAGAAAATATAAAACGTGGAATGCATACATAGTTAATGCTGACGTGAACCTATGCCTTTAAAATCAAAGCTTAACATCAGTGTTCCCTCTGGAAATCCAACCTTGCCTTGAGAACTCTCTCAGTTGGGCCAATAGGATACCCGCATCCAGGTGGGAGTGAATGGTAGACTTAACCTCGCCTGGGATAACAGTGATGAAACGATGGTGGGGAAGTTTGTGGGCATTTCCATCTCCCTCGCTGCCTGAAAAAGGACTTTAAATTCTTTCTCCTTGCCGAAACTGGTTTGGCTCAGTGGAGAGAGTGTCAGCCTGTGGACTGAAAGGTCCCAGGTTCGATTCTGGTCCAGGGCATGTATCCTGGTTGTGGGCACATCCCTGTTCAGGAGGCAGCTGGCTGATCGATGTCTCTCTCTCATCGATATTTCTAACTCTCTATCCCTCTCCCTTCCTCTCTGTAAAAAATCAATAAAATATATATATTTTTAAAAATTCCTTCTTGCTGACTTCCTATAATGTGTTATTTTATGTTTTGCGTATCTGCTTTGCTCCTAATTAGCAGTGTGTTTTATTCATGTTCCTATCCTTAACACTTAGACCTACTGTCTAGAACAGTGGTTCTCAACCTTCCTAAGGCCGAGACCCTTGCATACAGTTCCTCATGTGATGGTGACCCCCAACCATGAAATTTTGCTATTGTTATGCATCGTGATGTAAATATCTGCATTTTCCGATGGTCTTAAGCCACCCCTGTGAAAGGGTCGTTCGACCCCTAAAGGGGTCTTGACCCACAGGTTGAGAACTACTGCTCTAGAAAAAAACATCGCTTTCATTGTGGAGTGACTTACACAAGGAATATATTGATGCATCTATGATATCTCTCTATGAGATATATGCACGAGTAAATATAAATTATATAAATATAACTGTAAATGTATAAATATTTTTCTTTGTAAAATGCCTTCAGGAGGTTAAGTGTTTCCTCAGACACAGAACAAACCCCGGTAGGTTCTGACAATGGACCACTTGTATCGTCACGTGGGTGAAAAGTCCTCTCTATCTTCTTATCAGTTCAAGACCATGTCCTTTGAAACCACCTGAGAGAGACAGCCGCCCTGCCGCCTCATACTGAACATGGAAGTCACTTTGGTCTAGCGGGTTAGCCATCTCGAACCTTCTGGCCAGGGAGTTCTTAAACCCACTTGCTGCCGTTTAACGCCGCTCTTTCTGATCCAGTTCTCCGTGCAAACAGGAAACAGCTGCTTTCCATCAGTCAGAGAATAACCCTCCTCAGTCCTGGAGACTATTATTAAGTCCCCCTCAGCATGCCCGCTCTCTGCCACCCCCCCCTTTCTCTCTCTAAGCTAAATAAACCCAGTTCCTGTAGCTGATACCCAGACCTTTAATCACATGGGTCTCTAACAAGGATGAATGGGGCTGTGTGAAAGCTCTCCTTCTGCAGCTTGATTGTTCTAGAAGCCCTTCTCATAGCCTCTCGGAGTCTCCACTCTCCACTTCAAAGGTATCTTCTTTCTAAGAATAGGCACACCCTCCCCATCCCCTGTTTATCTTCCATTTTCCCCCCATCACATTAAAGCGTAAGGGAAGACGGTCCATCAGTCCGTTCTTAAACTCAGGAGTTCATACACAAATGCCCAGATGGGTCAACTTGCGACTCTATGTTAGTCTTCACTGTCTCTAATCTCCCGGCGACATGTGTACCGAGAGTTCACAGTCCTGAGTCTCCAGCTGTGTTCTGTAGAGCCACAGTTGTGCCCAAATCGTTTTACCCATCTTTACAGGACAAAGAGCATTCAGCCGTGCCCTAGCGGGCCTGGGTCTGTCTCCTGCTCCAACAACATTTGGACCGGACAGACCCAGGGACATCCCTTCTCCCAGCTTCCGGACTCTCAATGCGTCTCATCAGTCACCACCTTCACAGCCACCTCGCAGACCAGCCAACACACCTGCTTTCTTTCTGCCTTAACTCCTTCTGCAAACAACCACGTGATCCCAAATTCCTCAAAATTATTCCACCACCGAGTGGAGGCCCATCACCCACCTGTCCTCCTGCCTCTGCAGGCCCCACATCCACCTCTCTCTGGGCTTCTGTTCTGACCTTGGCCATGTGGCTCTCAAGGGCAAGGGTCACTTCTTCCTCAAGTTGCTGGGAAAGAAGCGCGAGGGCCTGAGCATCTTAAAGAAGCTAAGCCAGCGCAGTGGCCGCCTTCTCTTCCAGGGCGTGCTGAGGCCTCCCCAGAGGAGTGGGCACCACTGGGGTCCTGGAAGCCACCCTGACCTTGGAGATGAACCTGACCCAGGCCCTTTGGGTCTTCAGGCCCCGGTTCTGCCTGTGCAGACCCCGATCTCTGTGACTTCCTGCAGGAGGAGCCACTCCTGACTCACCTCCACAGGTGGCCCCCAGACTGGGCTGGGCCAGTGTTTCTTCAAGAGCCCCCCCCCCCATCAAGCACAACCAGGAGCCTGTGGAGCCCAGAGGCCTTTGGGGGTCCCCTGTGTATCACCTGGTCTCTGGCTTTTATCTGAGTCTCTCCCCAAAACTGCTAGCCATTGTTTAACCACCCCGAAGCCCTCTCCCATGCGTTGGACCAAATGAAACTATAAAGCTTTTTGCAGGTGGGGGAAAGAACATTTAATTGAATAGAAGATCTCTTGACTAGTATCTCCATTAGCTCTGAAATATACATTAGTTGCTGCCCATTGAATGCTGGGAAGCCATAGTCTAGAAGGTTCCAAGCACTCTAATCTCACCAGCTGAGTTATACGCTTAGCGGGCATCAACTGTATGTATTTCTTTTTATTTATTTATTGGGGTGACATAAGTCAACAGGATCATACAGGTTTTAGGTGGGTTTCTAGGATACAAGATCTGTATATTTCTGTGCTCACCACCCAAAGTCAGATCTTCTCCTGTCACCATAGCGTAGGACCCCCCTCTGCACCAACCCCCCACCCCGTATATGTTTCTAATCCTGTTTATGACAGTTGGACTTGATGTTGTAATTATACAAGTTGATTGCATGGTCTAGAAACTGATGAAATGCAGGCCCAGGGGTCAGGAGACCCATTATGCTGGGAAACCAAGTGGAATGTCTTCATCAAGACTCTTTGCTTTAAAAATATAATTGGCTGAAACCTGTTTGGCTCAGTGGATAGAGTGTCGGCCTGCGGACTGAAAGGTCCCAGATTCGGTTCCAGTCAAGGGCATGTATCTTGGTTGCGGGCACATCCCCAATGGGGGGGCATGCAGGAGGTGGCTGATCAATGTCTCTCTCTCATGGATGTTTCTAACTCTCTATCCCTCTCCCTTCCTCTCTGTAAAAAATCAATGAATTATATTTTAAAAAATTGTTTTTTGAAAAATGTGATGGTTCCTCCAAAAGGGAGTTCCCATATGATGCAGCAATTCCACTCTTAGCTTTAGACCCACAAGAACTGAAAGCCAGGACTCAGATAGGGGCCTGTACCCCGATGTTTACAGCAACATTATTCACACAGCTGAAGGTGAAAACAACCCAGGCATCCCCCATAGATACTCAGATAAACAAAAGGCCATATAGAATAGACTAGAATGTTATTCGGCCACAAAAAGGAACGAAATGCTGAACACGTATTACAACATGGATGAGTCCTGAAAGCATTGTGCTAAGGGAAATAAGGCAGGAAGGAAAGGACAGATGTTAAATTATTTTACTTATCCTAGGTACCTAAGATAGGCAAATTCATAGAGCTAAAAGTAGAAGAGAGGTTACCAAGGGGTAGGGGTAGAAGTTATGGGGAATTATTGTTTAATGGGTACCAAGTCTGGGATGATGAAAAAGCTGTAGAAATGGATAATGGTGATAATTGTACAACATTGTGAATGGACTCAATGCCACTGAATTGTATAGTTAGAAGCTAAATTTTAAGTTATATTTTATCACTATATTTTTTTTCTAATTTTTGATGTGGCAGAGACAGCTATAAAGAAAGAACAAGAGGAACAATAGGATAAAAGCCTAGAAGAATGCTGCATTCGGGTTGCAACTGTCCTGAAAGTTTTCTCTTCTTTAAAGAAAATAAAAACTAGAAATGGCAGATGATCCAATATGGATGCGATTCATGGAAAAAATACAAGGACTGGCAGGCAGTAGGCAGAGCCATGGTCAAAGACAAGTCCTTGGCCTCTTATAAAATCTCAGTGTGTAAATTGTGTGTTGTGTTGGACAGATATGAACATATATACATATATATATATATATAAATATATATAATTCGTTCCATAACCTTGAGGCATGGGAAACTATGAGACGCTTAAGTCACGGTAAAATGGTGGGTCGTGTGCAGCCGGCCGATTCGCTCATTTACTCGTATCTCAACTGTTGCTTGTATTTCAAAGCAAAAATCTCTCGTTCGCTCGATGGCTCGTATCTCAAAAATCTCATATGTTAGGGCACTCGTATCTCGAAGTACTGTATATATATATATATATACATACACACACATACTAGTATTTAGTTAAAATATTTAAGATCTTCATTCTCTGTCTCTCATATGTTTCTACAGTCCCCTGCTTTAACACATTTTTTTTTCATTAAATAACAGACCAACAACTGTTCCTTACTGAATTAGAAAAGAGAGCTCTTCATATGTTGGCAGCGAGACACAGCTGTCTATCACTGAGCTACCACCCACACTGGTGCCTGAATGTTACCTCCACTGCATTATTGACATATACACATTATCTATGTTGTGTGCAAAATACCCACACATCTCCTCTGGCAAGGCTCTGAGCTCTTCACTGAATTAAAAACTCCCCACACAAAAGGATCCATTCATCTCTCTGTCCCTGGAAAGCAGCCAATCAGGGAGTGGAGAGAGGCAAAAGTCACGGGTGTTACCCAATCGTTTGGGGGCAAGAAATAAATAAAAGACCTAGCAATCTAGATGCAAAGTTATAGCTAGAGGAAATCTTGGTCTTAAAGAACGATGTTGTAAATCAACTCAGGACTTGGCTTAGACACGAAGGAAAGACAGCTCATCCACTTGTGAAGAGACATTGCAAAAGTGGTAAGAAAATGCTGGAAACTCCATTTGCATATTCAGACATCAGCAGATCTATGGGAGAGACAAGAGGCCACCGGAACCTAACTTCTGGTGGGAAGGGAAATGGAACAGTAGAGCTAGAGAGAGAAAATGCAGCTTCACTAGTGGGAGCCCATCTTGTCTTTAAATGCATTTCATATTTTTAACGGCATTTAACGTAATTATTTGCAGTAACTTGCGTCGATAAATAGATGTGGAACTAAACGTTCACTCTACTGCCTATGAGCACCATCTCTCCCATCTGCGTGACTTTGAGGGAACAACCTCAGTAGCATGAAATACTAGCCTTAGAAAGCCACTGAGAAGCCATCTACTCCGCAACAATGCAGTTCCTTCTCCAACATCTCTGTCTTCGAAGACTTCTCAGGACAGTCAACTCAATACCTTTTTTAAAATACATTTTTATTGATTTCAGAGAGGAAGGGAGAGGGACAGAGAGAGAAACATCAATGATGAGAGAGAAATATCGATCAGCGGCCTCCTGCATGCCCCCTACTGGGGATCGAGCCTGCAACCTGAGCTTGTGCCCTTGACTAGAATTGAACCCAGGACCCTCCAGTCTGCAGGGCGATGGTCTATCCACCAAGCCAAACCAGCTAGGACTAATTCACTACTTTTTAAGGAAGGCCAGCATAGTTTTGGACTATTTGGCTTCAAAGGTAATCCTGTGTGTATGTGTGTGGGAAGGGAGGGTAAATGTTAATTTCTCTCAATGGAGTATGGAGCTCTGAAAAGATAGAGGAAGACAATAGCATTATTCTGGTTTGCTGACAGTAGCAGCTTCGAGAAGAGTATTTATTGGCTTCGTTTGGGAGGACTCTGACTCTCTGGTTTGAAATCTTGATAATATCAACATGTATTCTCATGCAAACAGAGCCCACTCCTGAAGGGATGTGTTGCCTTAGCCACAGGAGAAACAATTGCTTCTCTCTCATTCATCAATGTACTTCAACGTTCACCCTCCAGAAAGCTTCCACTGACTGTGCAGGAGCCGTGTACCCTCACGACAACCCCTCCTCCCCCACCCCACCCCCGCCCACATGTACTAAACATTTAATATAATCAGTTAATTCACTTAGTCATTACTCAATCACTGAATAATTACTGCATTAGAAACATCTGGAAGGCTCCTTAAAGCCCTGATTATATGCACCTGGGTCCTCATTTACCAATTTGAATTTATTTTATAGCCCACTTCCTCCCGTTTAGCTCAACAGATATTAAGGCCCAACTGTGAGCAAGGCATGGCTGACCCTGGCACCCCAGGGCAAGGAGCGGGTCCCTCTCCTGAAAGGGGTTCTTGCCGTAGTAAGGGCATCCGGGCATCGCAACAGTGAGTGCACAGGGCACCCCAAGGCCCATGAAGGTGAACGGGTAACTATGAACATTCGAGAAACTGGGAGGACACCGGGCACTAAGACAACAAGGTCCAGGTGCAGAGATGCGCTGCACAATCCGAAAGATGCCCCCTCTTTCCTCTCTGGGCCCTCTCCTCCTTTCCGGCGCTGTGAGCTGAGACTTGGGGAGACTTTGCCTCGTGGGTGCGTTAGACCCCCAGGGCTGCCCCAGACTGAGTGGCTTCACAACAGGAGTTTACCCTCAAAGCTGTAGCTGAAACCGGTTTGGCTCAGTGGATAGAGTGTCGGCCTGTGGACTGAAAGGTCTCAGGTTCGAATTCGGTCAAGGGCATGTAACTTGGTTGTGGGCACATCCCCAGTAGGGGGCGTGCTGGTGACTGGCGGGCAATCTTGGGTATTCAAGCCATGCAACCTCAGCCTCTGCTTCTCTTCTCACATGGCTTTCTCCCTGGGTGTCTCTATCTTTATGTGGCCACCCTCTTACAAGGACACTGGTCATATAGGATCGCCCCTGCCCTCCAGTATGACCCCATTTGAACTTAACTCATTATATCTTCAACAACCCTATTTCCAAATGAGGTCATTTTCTGAGGTCCGGAGGATTAAGACTTCAATATTATTTCTCCCGGGGACGCGATCAACCTGTAAAGGTTGGCGTTCAGACATCCCTCTGGGTTGAGTCTGTTGGAAATGCTCAGTCTGATGGTGAGGTTCTTCTAAGCAAGTCGGATGGTTAGCATTTGTGTCCTTCTGACCCCTTCTTATTGTCCCAGTTTGCACAGTCCCTGCCTGGCACATTGGTAGGGACCAAGAGACCTCATCAGAATGACACACGCGAGCAAGGATCAAGAAGCCCATCTTTTAGAGTGACAGGTAGACACTGCCTCTTAGGCCTTAGCTGGTTTGGCTCAGTGGATAGAGCATGGGTCTGTAGACTGGAGAGCTCACTCCCCAGTAGAGAGTGTGCAGGAGGCAGCTACTCAGTGATTCTCTCTCATCATGGATGTTTCTGTCTCTTTCACCCTCTCCCTTCCTTTCTGAAATCAATAAAAAATATTTTTTAAGAAGTAAACTACTCTTTGGAATTTTACACACACATACTCCAATGAGATTTTATATATATAAAACCAAAAGCAGCATCAGAGAGTATGAGTAATGTTATACTGTACTGAACCCTTTCTAGTGAATCCACTTCAGTGTGGAATGAAAATTAGGGAGAAAAACCAAGAAAGAGAATCTCCAAGCACTGAACCTAGCGCCCAGTACACAGGGAGCTATCAGCGATTATCAACACTGTTGCCGAGTCCCATTACACCAAAGAACACTGAATATTAGTTGCAATCACATGACCATTAACATTTCTTGGGAGTATGGCAGAACAGCTACTGTTCACTCGGTGTTTGGGGTCCTATCTGCTCACAAGGTAAACCGACCCGGGAAATATCAAACTTAATGCAAATGATAACCATCCGATTCCCCTAGGAGGCAAGCCTGCCATTCGATCAGGTTGAAAAAAAAACAAAACCCACAAGATATTAATAGCCTTATGCAAACAAAGTGTTTATTATACTTCATGGCTTTTTTTTTTTTTTTTGAAGGGGTTACTGTACTGTGAGTGTCTCAGACATGGCACTGGGTTAGGATCGGTACTAAGATTGAACACAGTAAAATTCAGTACAACAGCACTGTCTTTCTTTCTTTCTTTTCTTTCTTTCTTTCTTTCTTTCTTTCTTTCTTTCTTTCTTTCTTTCTTTCTAGTAGCACTTTTTTGCAAAGTCTAATTGCACACAGTTTTTTTGGTTGACTTTTTCTTTTATACGCCCTTGGGCAATAGGAGAAAGAAAAGCTGAACTGTGTGTGTGTGTGTGTGTGTGTGTGAGAGAGAGAGAGAGAGAGAGAGAGAGAGAGAGAGAGAGAGAGAGAGAGACATGCACACAGATGCATTTGGGGTTAGAAAAAGGGGCTTTCATTAACCTCATTAGTGCTATCCTCCCCAAAATGTGAGGATCCCCAACTTACATTGTGCAGCAATGGGAAGAGGGTCCCTTAAACAGAAGGCCTACACCGTCAATCATGAATGTTCACACTTTTAAACTTCAGGGGTGCGCACAGTTTAAAATCTTTTGCAGAAATACATATATTTATCCCACTAAAACCTGGTTACTTATTTTAATTCTTAACCATCATCTTGCCCTTTCATCCTCAAATCTGAAATATCAACTAACATTTGCTATTCAGCTTGATGCCAAAAATAAACAAATATAAACAGCTGAGGATTTAGCCACTGTCCTATAGACTCTTGCAACCGGTCTCTGCAAATGAGATTTCACCACATTTGATGAACTGGTGATTGTGTACATGCAAACTGAAGCAGGTATTGAGGCCCTGGCTGGGTAGCTAATTGGTTAGAGCATCGTCCTGATACACCAGGGTTTTGGATTTAATCCCCAGTCAGGACTCAAACAAGAATCAATCAATGAACACATAAATGGGTGAAACAACAAATTGATGTTTCTTTCTCTCTCTCTCTCTCTTTCTCTGAAAAATAAAATCAATAAATTAGTTCCAAAAAAAAAGAAATGGGCATGAAATCCAAGTGTCAGAGAAAGAGGCGGGAGAAGGCAGGAGGACAGCTTTTATTTCAGTCTTCTTTGTCAAAGTTCTCAGTGTTTTGTAGAGGGCTTTGGAGAGCGGCTAAAGCCTCGCACTAATGAGATGACCTGGTCCTCTGGTGGCAAAGCCACGTGCAGGTCCCAGCTTGGAGGGCAAAGCCTCCCAGCACCATGACAGCCAGAGGCTCTGGCTGCCAGCTGGACCTTAGGGTCCCACCTGTGGTCCCAGGTGGCTGCGTGATGTGGGCTGCGGGAGATGCAGCAAGCGCTGCCCAAACAAAGCTCGATAGAGTTCAGGTGCGTGCAATTAAATAGATTCAAAACTCGCGAGAACATGGTAAACACCTGGACCACGCCCTGACGCCCTTGCTTTGCCGTGTGGGGCTCTGACTATAAAGTGAAGACTGGGCTTGCAGGCTGCGTCACTGCCTCTCCATCCGGCCCCAGCTATAGTCTCTTGTCTGTTTTCTGTAATCCTTCAACACTGGCAGTGGTCCAGAGGGTGGCGTTCCCTTGTTCTAGCAAAGGTGACTTCAGCTGATGTCTGTGTCGCTACAAAAATGAGCAGCTGCTGCTCCTAAGGCCCGGGTCAGGAAACCTAAGGTGCCTTGGAGACCCACTGATTTTTTTTTTTTTAAATCTCGGTACATCAATCTATGGATCCCCAGTAGGGGTTATGCAGGAGGCAGCCAATCAATGCTGCTTCTATCTATCCCTCCCTCTTTCTTCCTCTCTGAAATCAAAAATATATTTTTTAAAAAGAACAAGAGGCCTAGCCAGTTTGGCTCAGTGGATAGAGCATCGGCCTGCGGACTGAAGGGTCCCAGGTTCCATTCTGGTTAAGGGCACATGCCCAGGTTGCAGGCTCAATCCCGTGCGGGAGGGGGAGCGTGCAGAAGGCAGCCCATCAGTGATTCTTTCTCGTTTATGTTTCTCTCTCTCTCTTCCTCTCCAAAATCAAAAATATTTTTTTAAATAAATAAAAGCCTTGACTGGTTTGGCTCAGTAGATAGAGCGTCGGCCTTCAGACTGAAGGGTCCCAGGTTCAATTCCAGGTAAGGGCACAGGCCCAGGTTGTAGGCTCAATCCCGTGGGGCTGGGGGCATGCAGAAGCAGCCAATCAGTGATTCTTTCTCATTTATGTTTCTCTCTCTCTCTCTTCCTCTCTGAAATCAATAAAATATATAAAAGAAAAAGGAAAAAGAAAAAAGGAAGGAAGAAAAGAGGTAGATGACAGCAATAGGATGAGAAGAGGAAGCTCAGTGACCTCTCTCCTTAGGGAGGGATTGGACTTAGATTATCTGATTAGGGGGTGAGCTTCTGGACTAAAGGGGTGGGTACTCCAGCCAGTCATGTGACTACAGAAGTGTGCTCCGAGCATCCCCACGCTATTCTAAGGGTTCTTCCTTCCTAACGAGTGATGAGGCTCCAGGTGATGAACGTGGGTATATAAGATGGCTTATAGCAGCTCAGAACATCTAAGGCAGTGGTTCTCAACCTTTCTAATGCTGTGACCTCGCAATACAGTTCCTCATGTTGCGGTGACCCCAAACCAAAAAATAATTTTGGTGGCTATTTCAAAACTGTAATTTTGCTACAGTTATGATTCGGGATGTAAATACCTGATGTGCACTATGTATTTTCCGATGGCTTTAGGCAACCCCTGTGTTTTGGTCATTCGACCCCCGCCGGGGTCGAGACCCACAGGTTGAGAACCGCGATCTAAGGTTAAACAAAGGCTTTTACCCCCAGGCCTCAAGCTGGTTGCCCATGCCAACCACCCCGACGAAGGTTACCTGGTACAGTTCGATCCGCTGCTCGGGCACCCTGGCTTTGGGGTTCTGTAGACGGAAGACCCTGAACTCCGCCTTCACCAGATTGGAAGCATTCTTTTCCATGGCCGAGACGTCAAAGCGGACGATTCTGAAGTAGGGTCTGTACAAAGTGGGCGGGATGGCATCTGTGAAAAGTTAGGGCGATCATTGAAAATGATAGAAATCCATTGTTCTCTCTCTCAAAAAAAAAAAGTGCAACCACGAGACAGTCCCGAGAAACCATAAGGAACATATCTACAGAACGATTTCGTTTTCAATAGCCAATTTCATACCATTAACAATTTAACTGGGGAAAAAAGAAAATAAACATGTGCGTTTGGTTACAGGGGTAGCAGATTAATGGAGATTAACAAACCATTTCCAACTCCATTTGCGGGCGTGCAGTTAACCCTTCTCCTTTGAAAGTTGGCGGAGCTGGGGGTGTAGGGGGGGAACAGGCTAGATGGTCGTGAATCGGGGCCTGCTCCTGACAGTTGATGCCTGAGAGAGCTGTCAGCCCCGCGTTCACTTTAATCACATCCTCCAGGAAAATAGCTCCTAATGGCAAGCAGTTTGCCCATGTATTTTTTTTCCTTGAAATTTTGGCATCCAAACCTCGTCCTCTCTCCAGGTTCATGTATTGCGTCTTTCTCTGGCTTCGAAGGTTTGTTTTTTCCACACACATGTGACCACATACGCCCTCGAGTTAAAGTGAGGATGAGGAAATCGACATGAAAAACAAAACAAAACTTATATACCCCTAGACCGGCGATACAACATCCAGTCCTCCAGTTCCTTACTCAAGACAGTGTCCTCAGCGGGAGGGAACCTTGGCGAACGGAGAGAAAGAATCGGCCCACATTCCTTCAGTGCTGAGCCATACGAAACGGCACACCACACTTTCAAGCTAGAGTTGTGTGAGGATTTTGCTTTGAAGATGCAATGGGAGACCATATCATAAAGCAAATTCCTGCCCCAGGCATCCTATGCAATACCCACAGATGGAGCCCCGCCCCTGGGCAAAGCCACTTGCTTCAGATCTTTCTACCACCCTGTTCTAAAATCTCTTGCAGACTTTCTTTCCTTTTTCCAGAATGTTCTATCCACCCTGAGGACTTCATTACTCTCTTCTACCCTCTCCTGAACTAAGGGCTGAGCTTGGTCACAACAGCATCTTTCACGGTTGCTGATGGCTCCTGATAGATGTTTTGAGGACTCCTGCATTATGGTTGCTGTTTTTCCCCCAGGCCATTTTAAGGACCTTGAGGGCAAAGGTCACATTTGCCAAGTCTTTCTTTTCCTCTGCCTACCCACGACGGGGCGGGCTCTGCACCCACACAGCGTACCGAATACCCACTGTTGGCATCGCTGGTCATCAATGGGAGCCTTGAAAGACTCAGGCATCTGGCTAGGGGCAAGGCCAAGTTCTGATTAAATAAATGAGCCATCTTGCCGACCTTAAAATAGACATAAATACCTTTTCGTGATTTCTGGAGAAATCCCTGCCCTGACAATTCCACTGAAACACACACACACACACACACACACACACACAGGCTCAGAACACACCAAGAATTCCTCCTCTGAGGAGCTCTGCACTTTCTCAGGCTCAGAGCCGCGGAGCCTGGCCCGGCCCGGGGCCCGGGCCCGGCATCTCAGACAGCAGCTCACGGGGTCCAAGCTCTGCGCTGCCGGGGACGGCTTCAGAGATGACCGTGCGAGTGGACGGAGCCAACATCCCCAGAGGCAAACAAACAAACAAACACATTTTTTAACAATCTGAAGCATCCAGGTCTTGGAGCAAAAAAAGCATTCGGGCCGGCGTGGCAACGGCCATGAACTAGCTGGTGGGTCGTCTTCAAGGAGGGCGGCCATTCACACAAGCAGGAAGGTTTGGGGGAGCCCCCAGCAGAGCAAGTTGAAAAGGCAGCTGCTGCCCTAGCCAGTCTGGCTCAGTGGATAGAGCATCAGCCTGCAGAATGAAGGGTCCCGGGTTCAATTTCGGTCAAGGGCACGTGCCTGGGCTGTGGATTCGATCCCCAGTAGGGGGCGTGCAGGAGGCATCCGATCGATGATTCGCTCTCATCATTCATATTTCTATCTCTCCCTTTCCTTTCCTCTTTGAAATCAATAAGAGTGTGTGTGTGTGTGTGTGTGTGTGTGTGTATTCTTAAAAAGGTAGCTGCTGCTTTTTTCGGTTTGGCTCAGTGGATAGAGCTCGTTCTGCGGACTGAAAGGTCCCAGGTTCGATTCCGGTCAAGGGCATGTACCTTGGTTGCGGGCACATCCCCAATAGGGGGCGTGCAAGAGGCAGCTGATCGATGTCTCTCTCTCATTGATGTTTCTAACTCAGTCCCTCTACCTTCCTCTCTGTAAAAGATCAATAAAATATATTTAAAAAATAAAAAAGGTAGCTGCTAAGAAGAAATCGATGTCCCTCTCCTCTGAACAGGCCCAGCCCAAGTGATGGAACGGGTTGGTAGCTGCCAAGCAGCTCAGCACCCGGGACAAGAAGCCTAGGTGGGCCAAATCCGGTTTGGCTCAGTGCATGGAGCGTCGGTCTGCGGACTGAAAGGTCCCAGGTTCGATTCCAGTCAAGGGCATATACTTTGGTTATGGGCACATTCCCAATAGGGGGCATGCAGGAGGCAGCTGATCGATGTCTCTCTCTCATCAATGTTTCTAACTCTCTATCCCTCTCCTTTCCTCTCTGTAAAAATCAATAAAATATATATATATATATTTTTTTTTTTTAAAGAAGAAGCCTGGGTTGGGCTCCTCACCCTCTCTGCTTTGCCCAGACCCTCCCTCCGGCCTAGTGGCGGCCTGCACCGTCCCGTGGCCGCCCCATCAGACGCCGCTTTGAAAGCGCCTCCAGAAAGAGCGAAGCCCATTCGGTGTGTTTCCTGTCATTAGAAAGCGTAAACATCTCGTCCGTTTCCCCCTGCGCCTTGCCATGCGGTCCCCGCAGGCCTGGTCACCCCAACCCCCAGAAACACCCGTCTTTCACACCCACCCCACCCCCGCTCATCCTCCCCTCAAGTGTGCAAATAAGAGCTCTTGAGATTTATTTTTATTCTCCTTTGTGTTTATTAAACTTTGAGCCATTACCCCTTCTCTCCCCCGACACCCCCCTTTTCTGGTCCTTGGCTTTTTAAGGCTGCCACGGACCACGGGGTCAATTTTGTTTCTTCTTCTTCTAAGCAAACGGTCCGAGGATCGTGTCCCAGGCTTTCAAGCTCTGAAGGGCCGCTGGCAAATATTTACAGGAGTAGCTGGATGGTGAAGTGGGGGGCTCCAGAAAGGGGGTGGTTCTGCTCCCCCGCCCCCCACGTTGGCCAGCGCCCTCCGCCCCTCGGGCTATTCCAGCCATTTCAGCTGATTAGAGTGCAAGGGCCTGAAAATACAAATCCCTGTTCTGGGATCTTGTTGTATAAGTGGAGGCGGTTAATGCGTGCAGCTTCGAGTTGGTCTTGCGAGCACAGAGAAGTGACCGGGCCAGAGGGAGACAGAAACCCAGAAACCACAGCAATCCGAAGACGCCGAGGCTCTTAGGAACATGAAGTGCCCGTATGATGTTCACTAATGGCCCAGCTTATTTATGTTTCAATCCATATTTTACCGATTTCAGAGAGGAACGGAGAGGGAGATAGAAACATCAATGATGAGAGAGAATCATTGATCGGCTGCCTCCTGCACGTCTCCCACTCTGGAGCGAGCCTGCAACTGACCAGAATGCCCTTGACCAGAATCAAACCCGGGACTCTGCAGTCCGCTAGCCAGCCGATGCTTTATCCACTACTAGGCCCAAAACGGTTAGGGCCCTGTGAGTATTCTTACGGCTGGTGATTTGCAGCTCTAATGCCTTTCACCTTTTCCAATGTGAAGCACCTTTAAAACACCCATTCTGGGGACCCAGAGCCCGAGACTCTGTTTCCATGAACCCAGGGGACTTTTCGAAGCTCTTCCATGAGTCTCAGGCACAGGCCGGCTGGAGCGGCCCTCAGAGAAGAACTGGTAACACTCAGCTTGAAGAAGAGGGGGGCTTGGAGACATCACCTCCCTTTGGAGGTCCCAAATCCTGCAGATGGCAAGTTCTGACGTTCCGTGGAGCTAGGGAGTCGCACTTTGGCTCAATATAGAAAGAATTTTTCTCATGATACAGAAAAGTGAAAAAGGAATGCTCTGGCCACCAATGTTGGGAGTACCTCCCTGAAAAAAATTCACGCCCTTGTGAGGTGTACCTGGTCCCCCCCAAAGACGCAGTGGGGTGCCCTGAATCTGGGGGGCACTGCTGAGCTAGATGGCCATCCAGCTGGCTCACAGCCAGTGGTTTTCAACCTTCCTAATGCCACGACCCTTTAATACAGCTCTTCATGCTGTGGTGACCCCCAACCATAAAATTATTTTTGTTGCTACTTCATAACTATAATTTTGGAACTGTTATGAATCGTATCTGTGTTTTCCAACGGTCTTAGGCGACCCCTGTGAAAGTGATGTTCAACTCCCAAAGGGGTCGCGACCCACAGGTTGAGAACCGCTGTTCACAGCTCTGCCATGGCATCCTTCTTCCCATGGGTGAGCCTCCAAAAATGGGTTTTCTCCCCTAAATTCTACCTTAAATGATTGTCTCTCACCGCCTACATGGGATTTATCTGGGAAGTTTCCTAATATTCTTATCAACTGGCTCCATCCCAGGCCTTGAGGGCGAACTCCTGTGACTCCGCTTTGCACTTACGTTTGATAACGTCTGCTCCAGGCTGTGGTCTAACCACAATGAACTTGGCCAGGCTTCCCTTCCCGTAGTCAGTCCGTGCCCTGAACTAGTGAGGGATGGAGAGAAGGCCTCCATCCCCCCATCCGCACCCTAAAGAGGAGGGCCCCTTCCCAGGTGAGGCTAGTTTACAAGCTGCTGAGAAAGCGTTTGGAATCCCCATTTCACAGGTAAAGAAGTGAAGAGCAAGGAGAATCCTGTAACTCTGGGCCACAAAGTGAAGCTGGCCTTTCTATCAAAACTAGGGCTTTTGGTCTTAACCGGTTTGGCTCAGTGGATAGAGCGTCGGCCTGCGGACTGAAGGGTCTTGGGTTTGATTCTGGTCAAGGGCAGGTACCTTGGTTGTGGGCACATCCCTAGTTGGGGGCATGCAGGAGGCGGCTGATCGATGTTTCTCTCTCATCGATGTGTCTATCTCTCTCCCTTCCTCTCTGTAAAAAACAAAACAAAAGGACACTGTGGCTTTGGCCTTCTGCACAGAGTAACTCTGAGTCAAGGCATGAACGCCACCCCAGGCAGAAATACCAACATTGTGTCAGAGCCTTGTCACAAAGTTGGACACAAAAAAAAAGTGGCTCCTTGTCCAGGTGCTGTGGCTCAGTGGTTGAGCATTGACCTACGAACCAAGAAGTCACGGTTCGATTCCCAGTCAGGGCACAGGCCCAGGTTGTAGGCTCCATCCCCAGTAGGGGATGTGCAGGACGCAGCCAATACATGATTCTCTGCTCATCATTGATGTTTCTATCCTCCTCTCCCTCTCCCTTCCTCTCTGAAACCAATAATATACAGTGATACCTTGAGATATGAATGCCCTAACGTATGAGATTTTTGAGATACGAGCCATCGAGCGAGCGATTTTTGCTTTGAAATACGAGCAACAGTTGAGATACAAGTAATCGCGCAGATAGGCCGGCTGCACACGACCCACCAGTTTACCTCGACTCGAGCGCCTCATAGTTTCCCACGCCTCAAGGTTATAGAACGAATTAAACTCGTATCTCGAGGTACCACTGTATATATATATTATATAATATATATATATATATATATAATTTTAAACTGGCTCCTTCTCAACTAGAGATCAGCTTGGCCTTGCAGGAAAGCTCCAGAAACTGGAATGCAAGGCCCAGTGTTGCACGGGTACTTAAAAAAGAACAGCCCTGATTAGGGTTTTTTTGCGGGGGAGAAAGGGGTGCTTACTCAGTACACAGTTCCCCCATCGGAGGCGCTGAGCTGACATCCAGCCTCTGGCCGGCCAGCCGGCACTGGTTCTTACCTCCCGGCGCCTGGAGGCAGAGAACACAGGCCTTGTTTTCCTTCCCAGAAATGACGGGGCTCCGAGCCTCCCAGTAATCGGCGGGGACTTTGACAAGTCTAATGTGCGCAGCAGCCCCGAGTCCCTGACATCCCGACTTTGTGAGGGAAGCAGTTTGGGGTCCATTCGATGTCCCGAGAGGGTGGCAAGACCAGCAACCCACAGAGCAGTTGAAGGCCCATAAAACCGCCTCCCTGTGTGTGTGCGTGTGCGTGTGCGTGTGTGTGTGTGTGTGTGTGTGCACATGCAGACACAGCCAAGCAAGAAACCAAGACAATTGTGTTTTGGGGTTTCCTGAAATTTGTCTTGGCACGCCGGCGATGGATTTCGTTTCACGACCACATCCCAAACGCTGCTGACATTACAGTCACAGCAATTTCACACAAAACGACCGAGAAATAAACAGCGCATCCGCGGCGGTTTCTGACGCTCCCCTCGCCTTCACTCCCAGGACACGGAACCCAGCCCCCCCGGGGGAAGCTGAGATTGGAAGTGGGGAGTCGCCATTCGGGGCGGTGTCAGACAGGAGGTGCCCTTGGCAGCCGGGAGTCTAACTGTGTCAGCATCAGCTACGGGAGTTGGCCTTGATCTCCCTGCTCTTGGAGACGGGACGACTGTCAGCATGAGCGTCTGACCCCTCTGACCTTCTGACTCAGGGCCACCAAATGCAATCGCTTCGGAGGCAACCTGGGTTGGGGGGAGGGGGGCGTGGCTTGAGCTCAGGGTTTCTAGTTTCTACTGCAAAGCTTCCAGCACCCTTATAACCCACCCCCACCTCCAGGGAGACACCTACAGTGGTACCTCGAGATACGAGTTTAATTCGTTCTGTAACCTTGAGGCGTGGGAAACTATGAGACGCTCGAGTAAACTGGTAGGTCATGTGCAGCCAGTTGATCCCCGCGATGACTCCTATCTCAACTGTTGCTCGTATTTCAAAGCAAAAATCACTCGCTCGCTCGACGACTCATATCTCAAAAATCTCGTATGTTAGGACACTCGTATCTTGAAGTACCACTGTATTTCGTTCCAAGGCCTCTCCATGTCTCACCATGCTCAGGGATGCAGGCCTTCGGGATGGGAATGCTGGGTGTTAGCAGTAAGAGCCTTGGTTGTGGAAAGGGGGCCCCATTACGGGTGCTGGGAGGCCCCTGGCTCATGTAGGGGGTGTCAGGGACCAGGGATGGGTGTACCGTGAATGGACATACCCCTGCCAATGGCCTCACTGCCCTGCCACTGTCTCATTCCTTAAATCACGTAAGCTCTCTTGGTTTGGGGGTGCCTTTCTCTCTCTCTCCCCCCCCTTATTATCCTCTCTTTGTTCCACATTCTTTATCTCCTCCTTTTTTCTTACGTCTCTTCTGTCCTTCTTTTTCTCCCTACACTATCCAGGGAGTAGAACAGTCAGGGGTCTGCTCTACTACCGGTGTTTCAAGCGGCCGGTGACCCCACAACATGGTCAGCCCCACAACTCTCCCAGAATCCAGCCCCGGTTCCCAGAATTCCCCACGGCCCACAGAAGAAATGCACGGTGTGTCGATTGCACGGACCAATTCAAGTTGGAGATGAAGAAGTGCATCTTTAATCTCCTAATGGATGCAAAACCCATTTTCTTTTCAATCTCTTCCTACACATTGAAAACCCCAAGGCGTCAAATCTCTCCAGAAACAAAAATGCAAAACATTGGTGAGGTGAGAATGAAAATGAAAATCCACCATCTCCAGCATTCTTGCTCATCCCCTCGAAGAAGCACCGGCTTCAACAACAGACCCTTCCCCAGAAATGCCAGCCTTCCTGCAGCCCTGCATGCCGGGTGTGGCCTTCCGCCACGCTTCCTGGGTGCAGGGACGCCTGACCAGCTGCAGGCCTTGCAATAATCTCTCTCAAACCACAGCAGCGATGCCGATATTAGCCAACGCATGTCTCACTCGCCCTGGATGCCTCTCTTTGTTTCCATTGAGCTGCTTTGTCAAACTACCGCCTCATTGGAGGCACGATGCTGACTTGTGCTTTGCGCGAAAGCTGAGCTAATTTACTAATTTCATCACATGGCCACGGGCTACGACTACAAATGTCTTAAACGCAGGACTTGGGAGTGAGTAAAGCTGAAGAGGAGAGAGGGCCTGATGATGCAGTTAGAGCGGGAAAAGGGAAAACACAGCCAGTAGTCAGTCTCTCTGAGGCTCCTCGTGCATTTAGAAATGAGATCTCGCTGTCACTGGTACCCAGTTCCTCTTCTTTGTCGACAAGACAAGACAGGGCGGCCTCTCTGTGACCCCCAGACTCAGAACCCAGGTGGATGGCCTGTCTCGGTTCAGATATGCTTACCTACTCGTGTACCCGGAGGGTCTAGTACTGCCACACAAGCCCATCGATTCCCTTTCCAGTTGGCCCTGCTTAGAAATTCTTTTTCTTTTCCTACTTAGAACTTCCTAAGCCAGCCTGGCCAGCCTGGCTCAGGGGCTGAGCATCAACCTATGAACCAGGAGGCCACGGTTCCATTCCTGGTCAGGGCACATACCCAAGCTGAGGCTCCATCGCCAGTAGGGGGCGTGCAAGAGGCAGCCGATCCATGATTCTCTCATCATTGATGTTTCTCTCTCTCTCTCCCTCTCCCTTCCTCTCTAAAATCAATCAAAACATATTTAAAAAATAGACAAAACATTCATCCAGTGGCACATCTTCCTCAAGGGGGATGAAGAGGATTCTCAGCGGTGTCCTACTGAGAATCATCAAGGAAGATGGCCCACGGGAGATTCTAGAACCCACCTCCCCCTGAAACGCCCATCCCCCACTCTTTGGCCCTCTAAGGCAGTGGTTCTCAACCTTTCTAATGCTGCGACCATTTAATACAGTTCCTCGTGTTGTGGTGAATCGTAATGTAAATAGCTGTGTTCTCTGATGCTCTTAGGCGACCCTGCTAGTGGTTCTCAACCTGTGGGTCAGTGCTGTAGAGCCTAAGACCATCAGAAAACAGGTCACGACCCACAGGTTGAGAACCGCTGCTCTAAGGGCTTGATTCCACACAGGCTTCCTGCCTGGGGAATCCACTGGAAAGGTCTGAATTCCCATTTCCGCCGAATGCTGGGCCTGAACGTGAACGAGACAGGTGTTGGGAAGGAAGAAGCGCTCCGAAGGAGGAGTGAGTGATCTCTGTCCTTATTAGCATCTCAGTAGCCAGCCATCTGGTGCCTTCCAAACAGGTATGCGGTCTCAAAGGAGAGCGCCTCCCTGGGGTTGGAGGGTGTATTTGTGAAGGGCGTGCTCTCTCTCTCTCCCCGCATCCTGTTTGTACTGGCAGCAGAGCTCCGGGCAATTAAGATAGGGGGGACCTGCAGGGATTATGGCATCCGGAGGAATGCGGGCCGGAACGGGGCTCCGTGCGTGCGTTAGGCCGGGTTTTCGGAAACCGCGTGCATCTGGGTGCTGGGCGGCCTTCTGCACAAGGTCAGGCCACCGCCGGCGAGAGGAAATGAAAACAGTCTTAAAAAGGAAAGGCTGCGTCGCACAACCCGACCGCGTCACGGTCCCTGACAGGGTCTGCCTGTGTGTGATTTGGGTTTAATTGTCTGAGCGCAGGCCCAGGAATTCCGCCTCGTTCGCGTGATGTGGGGGTCCTTTGACCCCCAAATCGGCTGTAAAACGGGCCGATTTTCATCTGCTCTCGGGGACAGCCGGGAGAGGAAAGCGACGAGAGAGGAACCAACAGCCAGGGTGTCAGAAGAGTTCATTCGACCGGCTCTAGTGTGTTTCACACCCCGGCGCTGTAATTTTGAGAAGCATGAATTCTTTTTAAAAATGTATATTTAGATAAATTTATATATTTATTTCAGAGAGAAAGGGAGAGGGAGAGAGAGAGAGAAACATCAATGATGAGAGAGATTCATTGATGGGCTGCCTCCCGCACCTCCCACACTGGGGGAATTGAGCCCACAGCCCGGGCATGTGCCCTGAGTCAGATTCAAACCCGGGACCCTTCAGTTCACAATCCTGATGCCCTATCCGCTAAGCCAGTCATCGTTGGCAACTTCATGAGTCCACAGAGCCAAATGTCAACAGGACAACGATTGATGTGTCTTTGGAGAGCCACATTTTTTAAACTTAAACTTCCTCTAACGCCACTTCTTCAACATAGACTCGCCCAGGCCGTGGTATTTTGTGGAAGAGCCACACTCCAGGGGCCAAAGAGCTGCCTGTCGCTCGAGAGCCGCAGTTTGCTGACCATGGCGCCAAACCAGATAGTGAGAAGCATGAGTTCTTAAGAAATGAGTTTCCTCTCTTTAGAATAATGGTTCTCAACCTTCCTAATGCCGGGACCCTTGCATACAGTTCCTCATGTGGTGGTGACACCCAACCATGAAATTTTGCTACTGTTATGCATCCTGATGTAAATATCTGCATTTTCCGGTGGTCTTAGGCGACCCCTGTGAAAGGGTCGTTCGACCCCCAAAGGGGTCTCGACCCACAGGTTGAGAACCGCTGCTTTAGAAGCTTAAGCTCTGGCTCCTGTCTCCTCTGATTTCCCTCAGAGGCCTCCAGAAGCCTTTGCTGCTGACGGGTCAACACTCCGGTGGCTTCTGAGCTCTGCCTGCACAGTTTCTCTCAGGACAGCAGTGTAGACGGGACAAGGCGAATGTCCATTTAGTTCCAAGTCAATGGCTCCCCTCCACTTCTCACAAAGCACTACGTCAGTCCTCATCCAAGAAGAGCTATTTGAATAAACAGGTGCTTCTGAAATGTCTTACAGCAAAAGTGAGGTGAACACAGGGCACCACAGGGATATATACACACGCACACACGCAGCCAGTGTGAACTGAGGAGCAAACGCAAGTCAAGAGATGGGCAAGTGCCGAAACCGGTGTGGCTCAGTGGGTAGAGCATTGGGCTGCTGACTGAAAGGTCCCAGGTTCGATGTATCTTGGTTGTGGGCACATCCCCAGTAGGGGGGTGTGCAGGAGGCAGCTGATCGATGTCTCTCTCTCATCAATGTTTCTAACTATCCCTCTCCCTCCCTTTCTGTAAAAAAATCAATTAAAAAAAATATATATATATGTATATACACACACACACACACAGTGGTACCTCGAGATACGAGTTTGATTCATTCCGTAACCTTGAGGAAACTATAAGACTCTCAAGTCTCAGTAAATTGGTAGGTCGTGTGCAGCCAGCCGATCAGCGCCATTACTCCTATCTCAAATGTTGCTTGTATTTCAAAGCAAAAATCACTCTCTTGACGGCTCGTATCTCAAAAATCTGGTATGTTAGGGCACTCGTATCTCGAGGTACCACTGTATATATAAAGAAATGGACAAGTGCCCAGCTGGCATGGTTGAGTGTCAACCTATGAACTAGGAGGTCAGGGTTCAATCCCCGGTCAGGGCACATGCCCAATGACAGGCTCCATCCCCAATGGGGGGCGTGCAAGCAGGAAGCAGCTGATCCATAATTCTCTCTCATCATCGATGTTTCCATCTCTCCCTTCCTCTCTGAAGTCAATCAAAATACATATTTTTTTAAAAAAATCAAGATGAGGGATCCAAAGAGAAGCAGCTCATCATCCCTCCTCCCAGGCTTGGGAGGTGTGAGCCAGGAGCGCCAGAGGAGACCAGAGGTGGCACTGGAAGATGCCCTCACAGACTCTGATCCCTCACTCCTGCCCGCGGCCCTGGAGGCCGACGACTCCCCCGCCTTCTGCCTCCACGTTCGAAACGACGGAAAATCATTCTCTGGCTTCCGTTCCTCTCTCTGCCCAAGTGTCCAGCGGGACACGGCGGCGCGGCGCGGCCCGGAGAGAAGGAAAACAAGAAGGGAATTTCCACGCAGACGTCGGCCAGCTACCTGCTCTCCCCGGGAAGTGAGCTGTTGTGCAAGCAGCCACTTTATCAGGCGGGCATCGGCGTGAATCAGCGGCCCGGCCCGTCTGCCTGTGTGCCTGGAAGCGCCGGGGGTTTGGTTTGGCTCCCGGCGACTTCAGCTCACACCTTCGCTTTTCTCATTTTCCACCTTCGGCTAAAAATACTGCTTTTGGGGTGAGAGTCAACCAGAGCGTCCCCTGAACCCCCACCACCGCCGCCACCGCTGAGAAAGGGCTGGGCCAGAGGCCTGGGGCAGGGACCTCCTTCTGTTTTCAGGCCCAGTCTCCTGGGAAGAAGGTTCGGGGTGTGGCTTCGGAGGCCCTGGCTCAGTTTCCACACCACGCCCCGCCAGAGGTACAGCTGTGTGGAGGGTCCCTGTGGCAGCCCCATGGGGGAGGGCAGAGAGAACTCTGGCCAGCGTTCACCATCTCTTTCTGCTGACCGTGGGAGTCCTGTCTCCGTGTACTCAGCATCAGATAAAGGGATGGGAACACTAACGTACAGGACGCGATGATGCTTCTCGGGCAAGTGCCAATCTCCAAATGTTCACAATGATTCCGCCGGCTCCAGCCACAACTTCCCCGCTGTGTGTACACGCGTGAGCACACACGCACACACACACACACACACACACACACACTCCTAATAACATGTTCTCATCCGCTAGCTCTGTTGATGGGCACAGGATGGCTAGACCTCTGCCCAAACCCCTGGTTTTTCAGGAACGTAACAGCCAGCTGTGCTTGGTCCAGAGGTAGAGAGCTTGGGGTTTTATTCTGTTTTTTTTTTTAAGATACATATATTTTTTGTATTGATTTCAGAGAGGAGAGGAAAGGGAGAGAGAGAAACATCAATGATGAGAGAATCATTGAGCGGCTGCCTCCTGCACGCCCCCCCTCCTGGGGATGGAGCCCACAACCCGGGCAGGTGCCTTGACCAGGAATCGAACCTCCTGGTTCACAGGTCAACTGTCCACCACTGAGCCACGCCAGCCGGGCAGTTGGATATTTTTGTAACCTTGGCATTGGCGCCTAGCACACGTGCTGTGCCTCTCAGTTGAAGGTCTGGGACTCGGTAGACCCAGATTACCCCCCCACCCCCAAGGCCTTGCCCCTTGTAAGCTGGCCTTGGGCAGAGATCTCTTCGCCCCTCTATGGCTCAGCTTCCTCTACTCTAAAGGGTTGAGTGACACCCATGTTTCGGGGGGTTGGGAGGCTTAGAGCAGTGGTCCTCAACCTTCCTAAGACCGCGACCCTTGCATACAGTTCCTCATGTGGTGGTGACCCCCAACCATGAAATTTTGCTACTATTATGCATCGTGATGTAAATATCTGCATTTTCCGATGGTCTTAGGTGACCCCTGTGAAAGGGTCATTCGACCCCCAAAGGGGTCGAGACCCACAGGTTGAGAACCACTGGCTTAGAGGAAGTCAGACCCCACAGAGGACGCCGGGAGGGACTTGGCTCCTGGTGGCCTGACCTGGCCACTCTTACCCTTTCTCCATCCCAGTTCCACTGGAGTGGAAACCAAGACCCACCTTGGAACAAGCCACTTACTCCCGAAAGCATGTAAAAAATGGGGAGCTGGGAGGAGGGAGGGGGGAAGCAGGAACGGTTAGCTCTGACCCCCAGGGAGCACCCCAATGTTTGGCCTCTACAGTGGTACCTCGAGATACGAGTGTCCTAACAAACGAGATTTTTGAGATACGAGCCATCGAGCGAGCCATTTTTGCTTTGAAATAAGAGCAACATTTGAGATACGAGTAATCGCGCGGATCGGCCGGCTGCACACGACCCACCAGTTTACTGAGACTCGAGCGTCTCATAGTTTCCCACGCCTCAAGGTTACGGAAGGAATTAAACTCGTATCTCGAGGTACCACTGTATTATGATTTTCGTCTTAGGTGCCCAGTTGCCAGCAAAAGGGCCAGGTCCTGGCGAGTCTTTGCTCACCTTCCCAGCTACCTGCTCGCCCAGGGATCCCTCTGAACCCCGGCTCCCTGGCCAGCAGCCCGGCTGCTCTCCTCCCCCAGTCCTCCCCCC
>PVJN01026191.1:0-29276 GCA_004026805.1 Lasiurus borealis
GCAGGCGCAGCGCGCGCCCGGCGCGCCCGGCCTCCCCGCGCCCCGCGGCGCGCGGCCAGTGCGCAGGCGCGGCGGCCGATGCGAGTGTCTATGTGCGGGCGAGAAGATGGCGGCGGCGGGGGAAGCAGCGTGAGAAGTCGGGCGAGCGACAAGGCTCATTGAAACGGGCCGCCATGGCCCTCCGCAGCCCACAGGTAGCTGGCGGCCCGTGCCCTGGGGCCGGAAGGGGCCCCCGAGACTTGGCGGGCGGGCGGCGGGGCGGGCGGCGGGCGAGCGCCCGCACCCCGGCCCGGAGCGAGGCGTGTGGGAGTGGGGGAGGGCGCCGGCACACGCTGCCGGGGACTAGGCCCCGAGCCTCCCGCGGTTTCCGCGCCTCGGCCGCCCGCCCGCTGCCTCGGCCCGCCCCGCTCCGGAGCCCGCCGTTCCCCTGCCCGGAGGGAAAGCAGCAGAAGCAGCGGGAAGAGGGCGTGGGGGAGGGCGCGAAGGGGTTAAGCCTCCCCGGCCGGACCGCGCCGACTGTGGGAACGGGGCCCGCGTCACCCGGAGGAGAGGCGGCAGCCTGGGGGCTTGGGCAGGCCCATCGGGCGGCGGAGCTCCGAGCGCGCCCGTAGCAGCTTCTCTGCCCCGAGCGAGCCGCCAGGTTTGGGGGGGGGGGGTGCCCTGTGTCTCCCGCTCTCCAATGGCTGCTTTCTCAGCTCGATTGCCCACGGGAGGTGGGGTGCGGGGGGCTTGGCTTTTGCCGGTTTCCTAGTTTTTTAGACTCAAGTCATTGAGGAGCAGCATCCTTAGGTTGGTTACTGTTGCAAAGGAAACTAAAATTGAGTCGCTAGGATGGTACTTTGACTCGCGAGTGACATCTTTTTGCACGGATCCGTGTCAGCCTGCCCGACGCCGTGCACCCTGTCACAACGGCATCTGAAGGGGGATGTTTAGAATAATCCCATGGGAAGAAAGTAAAATGCACCTTTTGATTTTAGGGAGATGTGTCTGTAGAGTTGAGTTCGAGTCACACTCCTCCCCGCACCCCCCATTATAGATACTCTGGAATAAATAAAAAAATCGGCATGCATGAGTTATTATTTGCCAAGTTTGCCATAGACTGCTGATTTGTTAACTTCTAATCCCTAGAAAGTTACTGCCCTTTTATGCCGTCTCAATGTTCTTTTGTATTAAATATGGGGGAATGAAACAAAGTAGCTATTGGGGAAACTGGTGGCCGGTAAATCCAAACTCTTTTAAAGTATTGGCTTTTGTTGCCTTTTTGGAAGTGAAGTCGATTTTAATGACTGTTGTAGTTAACGCGTGTTGTGGAATTTAAAACGTGAAAACCTTTTTAAAAAATTAAATCTACAGAGTTGCAATTTGGTGAGATTATTGGTACTGTAGTTTGCACTAGAAGTTTCTCCTTTTAACTTTTTGTTCATGTGTACATCTACTCTTTATAGTGTCGTACTTGGTACAAAAAAAGAGACTTAATATTAAGTTGAAGCATTTTTACGAATGCGTAATTAAGAGATTTTGGGAGATTTGTTATTTGCTTTTTTCTCGACTTAAAATACGCACGCAAATAGCTTATTATAGTAAGTATGGACGGGTTCAAGGGCATTGTGAACTGATGTGTAATAGAATAGACAGGGTGTCCTGCTTGTGTGGCTCAGTTGGTTGTGTGTCGCTGAGCACCCAAAGGTTGCCATGTTTCGATTCCTGGACAGGGTGATTGACGTGTCTCTGTCATCTATGTTACTATCTCTCCCTTTCCCTCTCTGAAATCAATAAAATAAAACAAAACTATATTTTATCTTTCCGCTCCCGCCCTCTTTCCCCCAACTGCCAAATCTATATTTTAAAAGAAAAAATATTCATAGTGATTTTGAAATGAAAAAAGAATGTCAGGCACAATTCACTACTATTATTATAGGCACTAATCACAATGCAAAATTGATTAAAATGTTAATTAGCAGTGATAATATATGAACCTAATTGTAATTTTGTTTTCATTCATTGTTCTAGTACTATCTTTATGTTTTATACAACAATGTGGCTTATATACTTATTTATTTAATCAGAGTGGCAAAAGTTAGCTGAACATAAATGCTAGCAGCACTTTGGAGTTGTTCTTTTAAAGTATGGTTTAAATGATATTAAGTTCTAGCATGGAGAGTTTAGCAATGGAAATAGTATGATTTCTCTCTTTTTAAAAAATTTTTAAAACATATATTTTATTGAGTTTTTACAGAGAAGGAGAGAGAGGGATAGAGAGTTAGAAACATCTGAGAAACATCAGTCAGCTGCCTCCTGCATACCCCCTACTGAGGATGTGCCTGCAACCAAGGTACCATGCCCTTGACTGGAACGAACCTGGAACCCTTCAGTCTGCAGGCCGACACTCTATACGCTGAGCCAAACCAGTCAGGGCATGATTTTTCTCTTTTTTAAAAAATATAGTAATGAAAACAAGTAGTGAAGTTATATGTGCCAAGATTTAATGATTGGAACCTGATTGAGTCAGGTTGAGCATTTCTAATTTATGAATATTTGTTGTCAAGAGGGAACTGATTAAATTATTTGGGATAATTAATTTGGACAGATTAGTTCTGCCTTAAACCAGAACACGTTTTTGGGATCATTGAAGTCATATATAATGACATCCCCACAGTAATGTTTCCTATACCCTATTAGATATGCGGCTACCGCTGTC
Source organism: Lasiurus borealis (assembly GCA_004026805.1). Taxonomy (NCBI): domain Eukaryota; kingdom Metazoa; phylum Chordata; class Mammalia; order Chiroptera; family Vespertilionidae; genus Lasiurus; species Lasiurus borealis. The sequence continues at coordinate 2,699 of PVJN01026191.1, forward strand.
CTGGTCCTCTGCAACAAGCTCACCTCAGTCTTTTCATTGCCTTGAAATAGTGGAGTCCCCACATTTTACACTAGGGAATATTTTGGATCCAATTTTACAGTATATGACAGAGTGTTACTACAGGATGTCCCCAAAAGATATACACTTTGAATGATTATAAAATCAGTGTTTATTAACATATAGTTCATTTTTTAAAATTTGAAATAATCTATAGAAATAAGTGTGTACATTTTTGGGGGACACCCTATATATTGATGAATATCTTTATATCTGACAACTGTATTAGTAATTCTTGAAAGAGACATTTTTATTGGAGTCTTACATAGGAGCAACTGAAGTATATAAAGATGCCGGAAACCAATAATTGTCTCACTAATAGAAAGTGGACGAGGAACCCGGAAGGCTGAAACCTTGAAGCTCTGAAAGGTCAAAGCCAGCCATCCTATCTACCTGAGACAATGAACTTCCCCATCAAATAGTCATGTAAATCCTTACTGATAAAATAATCTACTTGTTACTGGAATTGCCTGTTTCAGGGCAAAGGGTGTATCTCAAACCTGAATAAAAAGGATGGCAAGGCCAAAGGAAGGTGGTAGTCCTTTCCACTAGAGCAGTGGTTCTCAACCTTTCTAATGCTGTGACCCTTTAATACAGTTCCCCATGTTGTGGTGACCTCCCCCAACCATAAAATTATTTTCGTTGCTACTTCCTAACAGTAATTTTGCTACTGTTGTGAATCGTAATGTAAATATCTGTTTTCTGATGGTCTTAGGCGACCCCTGTGATGGGGTCGATGGACCCCCAAAGGGGTCTCGACCCACAGGTTGAGAACCGCTGCACTACAGGAAGGCTCCCGCCTGGCCCCCCAATATTGCCAAATTAATGCTTTTCTAGTCTCTCTTTTCATTTGCGTGTGGTCTCCTTCAGAATCCGAACCTGAACCACTCGGGACGTGAAAGAGGTTCCCACATAAAATTATTTATATATAGTATACTTAGAGATACCTTTTTTTCCTTTGCAAAATGTTGAGAAATATCCGAAGACTAGTTATGCTATTTAGAGTTTGTGAGTTGATGGTTGTTGCCTCAGTGGTTTCTACAGAATAGCAGTGCAGGTGAATGGTATTCAGGGCCTTGCCCTCATGCTCAGGAGCTCATATTGTTTCGACCAGAGTGTACTGAAATTATAGTGAATAATAAGTGGGTCTACCTCGTTCTAAACTCCTCTTAGAGCAAAAGTTAGGATATGTATCCCAGGGCTTTTTTAAAATGTGGAACTGGTATGATTTAATAGTGTTCACATAGGAAAACTTAAAGGAGAAAATGATTACAAAGCTTAATGGTTATTTACTACCAAGCCTAGTAACACTTTTACTTTGTGCTTTCTTTGCTCAGGAGAGAATATTCTTGAGAAAAGTTGTATCTCTCTTCTTAAAGTAGTTACATCAAGGTTATTTATGTTTGTTTTAGTGTTTTTACAGATTTCAGACATGTAAGTACTTGCTAATATGAATCTGGTTTTTCAAGTGGCACATTAAAGGTGGTTGCTGAGGACTTTCTAATATACCAAGTATGAAAAATAGGAAGAGCTTGCTTTTGAATTTGTAATTAGACTTCTATTTCTATTAACTGCCACACATACAAAAATCACTGTGGCACAAAACAGATAAATCTGTTTGCAGTGGAATTTACTAGCCTTAGGCCATCGGATTACTGGCATTTGTTGCTTTAGTGCTATTTCAGCAGTGTAGATGTTCATTTTCAAAGACTTACATGTGCTTGGACTGCAGTTTTCCTGTTTATTGAATTGATCTTCCAAAAAGTCTTTCTATGACCATTTCTGTCCACTGGCTTGATTTAGAATTTGTGTAGATACACTAGTAATAAAGGTAGCCCAAGGGGTATGTATGTTCACAGTATTTGTTTCAAAACTCAAACATTGTAGAATCTATCATAAACCTAGATGTGGAGGCTTCAGGATGTCGACTTTTCATGAGCTGGCTACTTCCTATTTGAAAGCTCCTCCGCCATACCCGTTTTCAGGAGAAGACTTGAGAAACCAGGAGCTGTCAGCCAGTTAACTCCATTCTGCCCTCTGTCTTGGAACAATGCTGTGGTTGTTCTCTCCTGTGATAGGGTAGGTGAGGTATTGAGATAGAAATGTGGTTTGGGACACAGAGAGAGGCAATGTGGAGAATTAAAGCATGCATTTCTAGACTTTTTCTTTCTGGCTTACTTGAGAATTGTTAGATGATAATATGCATGTATGGTGTTAGCCCAGTGCCTGCCACCAAGTGTCTGCACACTCATGATGACTAGTCTTCTGATTTTTAGGCTCATCCCACTTAGTCTTTGCAGCTTTTTTGGTTGCCATTCTTTAGATAATTCTCAATTTATTTTTCTAGTATCAGCTCGAGGGCCGTTTCCTAAGACTATACTCTCTTAAGTAATAGAAATGTGTTAGAAATGAAAGTGCATCCCAATAGACTGGGGTCCCCACTATTCTGCCTTCTTTTTTTTTTTTTTTTAATTGATTTTTTACAGAGAGGAAGGGAGAGGGATAGAAAGTCAGAAACATCGGTGAGAGAGAGACATCGATCAGCCGCCTCCTGCACGCCCCCCACTGGAGCTGTGCCCACAAGCAAGGTACATGGTCCTGACCGGAATCAAACCTGGGACCTTTCAGTCCGCAGGCCGATGCTCTATCCACTGAGCCAAACTGGTCTCAGCTATTCTGCCTTCTTATTACATTTAGTCCCTGCCTTTCCCCCATATTTGATAGTAATGGATTTTTGTCTCCCTTTTTGTCTTTATGAAGAAACTAGAAGCCTGGTGCACAAATTTATGCACAGGTGGGTCCCTCAGCCTGGCCTTTGATCTGGGCAATTGAGGCCACAGGAGGTTGGCTGGGGGGAGGAGTCACAGGCCAATTGGGGTGGTGGGGGCCCATCAGGGGTGGAGCTGGCCAGGGGGAGGGGCCAGGGGAAGTTGGCTGGCTGCCCCCCCCCCCCGCGCGAAAACACAAATTAAGACTACACCTGTTGACTGGCCAGAGTGGCTCAGTTGTTCTGTGCACCGAAAGGTTTCTGGTTCAGTTCCTGTCAGGGCACATTTCTGGGTTGCAGGTTTAATCCCTAGTTGGGGAACGTCTGGAAAGTAACCAGTCAGTGTCACTTTCTCATATCGATGTTTCTCTCTGTCTCTCTCTCTCTAAACCAACTGTTGCCAACCGGTGGCCTGTGAGGTCCAAAAGGTTGGTGACCGCTGGTTTAAGGAAACCTTTGGAACAGTGGTCGCTACTGGTAGACCGTGAGGTCTGAAAGATTGGTGACCACTGCTCTAAACATATCCACAGGTAAGGATGAAAAATAATAAAAATAAAATAAAGTATGTCTTAAAAAAAAAAAAAAGACTGTCCTTGTTATTGTGGATGAGAGTCCCATGATATTATAGTCCCCAACCCTCACCTGAGCTCTATAATCCTTAGCTGAGATCGACTGATTGCACTGCAAGTGGTGGGGATGGCTTTTTGGACCATTTTCTTAACTTTAGTCTTCTCACTGTTGACAAAAATAGAAGTTTACCATTGTGATATGTGTCAAAAATGTTCATTTTTGTATTTAATATATTGAGTACAGCTGGATATCAGTATAAATTACATTTTGTAAGCCATGGACCTTGTGGACTAGAACTGCCCAAGAATATCCTATCTAATAAAGAGGGAATACATTAATTGACCATCATTCCATCACAAAGATGGCTGCACCCATAGCTGAAGCCAAGTTCCCATAAGGACCCTTAACGAGCAGTCAGCAGGGACCTGAGGCTATGTCCTCCTCCACCCGGTAGGGCTTTACAGGGGACCTCAAGGTGCACTTTGCGTCCTGGTGCCGGGCTAAGAGACCTCAGGCTGCTCCCCCTGCCCCATGCCAGACTGAGGGACTTCAAGCCATGCCCCTCCACCCTGGCACCAGGCCGGGGGACCTAAGACTGCATCTCCTGCCCAGCACCGAGCCAGCGGACCCGAGGCTGCACCTCCCTGCCTGGCGGGGCTTGACAGGGGACCTCAGGCCATGCCTCCTACTCAGCAGGGCTTGGTGGGGGATCTCAGGCCATGTCCCCCACCTGAGGGGCCTGGATAGGGGAATCTCAGGCCATGCACCCTGTGCTGGCACCAGGCCAGGGAACCTGAGGTTATGTCCCCTGCCTGGCAGGGTTTAACAAGGGTGGGGCTGGTCAGGTCTGAATCTAGCCTGATGGGGGTGGGGGCTGAGTGGGCCTGGGTCTCATGCGATTTTGAAGTGCATGTGGGTGGGCGGGGACTTGATTCTGGGTCCTGTGGTGCACTGACCAGTAGGGAGGTTTTCATATAAATTTTACTAATTTCATTTCTGACACTTCTATTATAGAGAAAGGGCAAATAGCAATATTAAATTATTTCCTCTAATTAGTCCCCTTTTAATGTGTATAAATTTCGTGCACCAGGCCACTAGTTTAAATGTATGGTTCTGCATAGAAAATTTTGATTTGCTTTTAGTTTAATGAGGTGTTACAATCTGCATTCATTGTTTTCATGATAGTGTCATAGTATTCTTTGAACAGTGCGTTTTTATTTTATATTCATTTAAATTTAGTCAGGACCAATTAACTTGTGAATTTATTTGGTGTTCTGATAACTCAGGATTTCTCGTATTTTTTTTTTGTGTGTGTGTGTGTGTATGTGTGTGTCTTATTGTAGACAGTTTATAAATCTAGAGGAGGCAGGAATGCCTCTCTCTCTTTTAAAAAAAATATTTTATTGACTTTTTTACAGAGAGGAAGGGAAAGGCATAGAGTTAGAATTAGAAACATCAATGAGAGGAAAACATTGACCAACTGCCTCCTGCACGCCCCCTACTGGGGATGTGTTTGCAACCAAGGTACATGCCCTTGACCTTAATCAAACCTGGGACCTTTCAGTCTGCAGGCCGAGGCTCTATCCACCGAACCAAACCGGTCTCGGCCAAATCTTATTTTTAAAATTACTGAAGGCACCTATTCAAATATAGTTTTAATATTTTAAAAAATGTATTTTTACTGATATCAGAGAGCAAAGGAAAGGAATCGAGATAGAAACATCAATATTAAGAGAGTCACTGATTGGTTGTCTCCTGCACTTCCCCTACTGGGGATCCAGTCTATAACCGTGCATGTGCCCTGACTGAGAATGACCTGGTTCATGGGTTGAAGTTCAACCACCGAGCCATGTTGACTGAGCGTCTTTTTCTCTTTGGTAAGGGATGTGGAAGCTTTGGAGGAATAGAAGAGAATTTGAAAATGACATTTAATTCTAGAGTTTGGGAAGATGCTTGCCCAATGTGGTGAATGAACACACACACACACACACACATACACACACACGCACGCACACACACACACACACACACACACAGTATCTTTTAAATATTGATATTTAAGTAGAAATTTCTGTTAACTGGCTGTCAAGATATGTACATTTATTTGAGATCGGAGGTTGACTTTCTGGGTTGATCTGATAATTGGAAAAGAAAAAACATGTTTATTATAAAACACAAAGGATTCAGTAATTGATGTTGTGCAATGTATAAACTACATGGTTTATAAAGTGCCATGGCTGGTTTGACCCTTGCAGCAACTCTGTAACATATTGTTATTACCATTTACACAAGTAAAGTGAGACACAGAGAAGCTGTGACATGGCTTTTAAGTAAGTAATCAAGGACTTAAAAGCAGGCCTTTGAACTTCTAAATTCTTTGCCTGTTTTACTTTACAAGCTGCTTTTCCTAGAAGAGATAGATAAAAGGATAACATTTCATATTATGACTTCCCATAGTAGTTCCTCAATGAATGTTTATGATGGACAAATGAATGAAATGAAGAGTTAGCCCTAGCTGGTTTGGCCCAGTGGACAGTGTGTTGGCCTGTGGACTGAAGGATCCCAGATTCGATTCTGGTCAGGGCACATGTCCCAGTTGCAGCTTGATCCAGCAGAAGACGTGCAACAGGCAGCCAACCAATCATTCTTTCTCATCATTGATGTTTCTATCTCTTTCCCTCTCCCTTCCTCTCTGAAATCAATAAAAATATATTAAAAAAGATTTAAATGTTTAAAGATGGAATGTGTTGCTATTACTGTTACTAATATGTTAATAATTATTAATTACTAAATACTGCATGGGATGCATTTTGATATAAGTTTTTATTAAGGCATGCTAGTTCTAAAACATACAAACAATATAGAAGTATGTAAGTTAAAAAATATAAGTCAATCTCTTCCTCTCATCCTTAATTTTCAATTTGATATATATTTCTATGCTTTTTTTCTATTAGGGCATTTATTTATTGGATGATTGTTCCATTGTTCATAATACAGAAAATCAGTTCTAAGCAGATAATCATTGAATTGAACTTTGTGGAACAAATCTTATTATTATTATTTTTAAAATATATTTTATTGATTTTTTACAGAGTGGAAGGGAGAGAGATAGAAAGTCAGAAACATTGATGAGGGAGAGAGACATCGATCAGCCGCCTCCTGCACGTCCCACAGTGGAGATGTGCCCGCATGCAAGGTACATGCCCCCAACTGGAATCGAACTTGGGACCTTTCAGTCCGCAAGCCGACGCTCTATCCACTGAGCCAAACCGGTCTTGGCCAAATCTTATTTTTAAAATTACTGAAGGCACCTATTCAAATATAGTTTTCTATTTTTAAATAAATATTGTCCAGATTATTACAGATCTTTCTCTTTTTTACCCTCACAGCTCCTTTCCATCTGTTTCCCCACCCCACCCTATACCCATATCCCTGCCACTGTCATCATCATAGGTGTCCAGTCTCTTCCCACACCCCTCACACCTCCTTCCCCCCCGAGAATTATCAGTCCACTCTCTTTCTATGTCCCTGATTCTATTATATTCATCAATCCATTCTTTTTATCAGATTTTTTATTCACTTGATTTTTAGATTCACTTGTTGGTAGGTTTGTATTTGTTGTCATTTTGTTGTTAATAATTTTTATCTTTACCTTTTCTTCTTCCTCTTCTTAAAGAATACCCTTCAGCATTTCATATAATCCTGGTTTGGTGGTGATGATCTTCTTTAGCTTTTTCTTGTCTGTGAAGCTCTTTATCTGACCTTCAATTCTAAATGATAGCTTTGCTGGGTAGAGTAATCTTGGTTGTAGGTTCTTGCTATTCATCAATTTGAATATTTCTTGCCACTCCCTTCTGGCCCCCATAGTTTCTGTTGAGAAATCAGCTGACACTTGTATGAGTACTGCCTTGTAGGTAACTAACTGTTTTTCTCTTGCTGCCTTTCAAGATTCTCTTTTTGTTTTTTGCCCTTGGCATTTTAATTATGATGTGTCTTGGTGTGGTCCTCTTTGGATTCCTCTTGTTTGGGGTTCTCTGTGCTTTCTGGACTTGTAAGTCTATTTCTTTCACCAGGTAGGGAAAGTTTTCTGTCATTATTTCAGCCTCTCCTATCACCTGAGGTGGACACTCTTGGTGCTCCCCTTTGTGGGCTGAGTGCAAAGTCTTGTTGTAGTTAAGCCTTGATTGCTGTTGGTACATTGGGATGAATTGACCTCCAGGCCAATTGACTGTGGGGACCTGCTGTGTCTATAATGGAAGAACTACTGTGCTAGAGACACCCTTATGGGGCAGGACTTGTTTCATTGGGGCTTTGGTGCTCACTGAGTCTGCCTCTTGAATGTGTCACTTATGGATGTAAGGAGTTGAAATTTGGTGTCCTCTCACACTGACCACTAGGAACACTGACTCCTGGATTTCCAATGGAGTGAAGATCAGCTACTGTCTGAGGCCACCCAGCAGAAGCTACAGCGAGAACTACAGAATTTTCCTCTTTGCTTGGGGTTTGGAGGTTTTGGAGCTGTCTGATCAGAGCTGCAGTTTGTTAGATTAAGCTGCGATAGGGCCGGCCATTTAGATGCAAAAGCTGCTGCACAGAGCTTGGGCGGGGTCTCAGGAAGTCACTAGACTAGAGAGTGGCAAACAGTGATGGCTGCCAGTCAGCTGTCTCTCTGTCTCTGAGTTTCTGAGTTTCTGAGTTTCTGTGTCCCCACATCCCCATGTCCCACCCCCAGTGTAGTAAACAATGATTCCTGCCCGCCCCTCTGCAAGAAAACCACCCTCACTTTCCAGCCTGATGGCAGACAGTCCAGCTTCTCCCAGTAGGAGTCTTGACCCCCACAGTCTCACCAGAAACTGGAGTTCAGAGCAATTGGAAGCTTGTCTCCCTTCAGGTTGAAAAAACAGTGCACCCAGCCGCCAGCCAGTATCTCAGCTTTTATGCGCTTGTGCACATCTCGATGCTCTTTTCTCTTTCCTTCTAGCTGTAGAACTTCTCTTCAGCCAGCTTTCCCGTGGTTCTGGGTGATAATACGTTTTGTGTTTTAGTTGTAGTTTTGGTGTGGTTGTGAGAGGCAGCACGTACAAGTGTGTATACCTTATGCCGCCATCTTGGTTTCTAGTTTTCTTATTTTTGCCCAATTTTGTCAAGGAATGAAGCAGATATACTGGAGGTAAAAGTGGCTCATTGGAACCCAGTATACTGAGGACTATGGAAGTGCTGTAGAAATTCCTGGGTAACAAAATGTCTAAACAATGTTTTTCTTTAAAAGAAAGGATATTTTGAAGACATTTAGCCCCCCTAATTATAGCAGTTATATTTGTCAGTTTTTCTGTTGTAAGAGAGGTCTGATTTAAATTCAAATTATTGTTGATGGGTCACCACTGCACTAGAAAAGATTACTGAGAGGACAAACCTTTTGTTGGAGAGATTGTAGGTCACCAGTCTGAGTGACTAGTGGGGAATTGGGTAATTAACCTGGGTATATTCCTATCTTCTTCAAAATCAGCTTTTCTTCTCTCCCTTTGTTTTTATCAGAATACTGCAATGGCAAGAAAGAAAGCACTCTCCTCCCACTCCCATCTCAGACCCATCTCCCGAGAGACAATTGTATTCAGCCATCCACTTCTGACTAATCAAATGCAAAGTCAGGCTTTCTAAGGGTAGCATTCCATTTCATGTGGAATTAATTTTTAGGACATCAGACCCTTATTCAAAAGTACATATGAAGGACTGTATATCTTGTGTGGTTGTTTAAAAATTTTTGGTGGCTGGGCATTAGCAATATAGAGTTGTAAAGTTTCTGTGCTTTAGAAATTCACTGAATAATGGGGAGAGAAATCAGGTAATTGGTGAGCGCTGTTTAGGGTGGTAATTCCTGTAACAGATGTGTGAACAGCATAGTTAAGAGCATTCATTCATTCATCACATCGTTATTGAGTGGCTCCTATGTACCAGGCACTGAAGATGGAGTGATGAGCAAAAACGGTCATTGTTCCTCTTTCAGGAAGCTTACTATCTAGTGGTCCTCAGATCATCATAGTAATGCATGTATTCTTCCGAACAGAAATGTGTCCAGAAGGAAGGGATCACAGTCTGTTGGCATGTTGGCATGGCCTGGGGAAGTCAAGGAAAAGTTTCCCCAGAATTGGTGGCTTAGCTGGGAGCTTGAGACAGTGGGAACAATATGTGCCTTGTCTCTGTGACTGGAGTGAGCTTGGAGTGTTTAAGGAACTCAGAGAAAGCCAGTGTGTCTTGAGCTCGGTGCCGAAGATGGGAAGTAGGCAGCAACCTTGCATCCTTTCTTAGAAGATACTGTCTACCTTGAGAAAAACATGGAAGAGGACATGATATAGCACTTGACCACAGAATCTCAAAATCAGATTGTATTTTGGCTTATACTCTCACTGCCCTCTGTAGAATAACCTATCAGGGTTACAGTGGCAATAAGATCAGTAGGATGGTTCTTGGACTTTTGACTAAGGAGGTTGTAGTACATAGAAATGGCATAATCTAAGAGATAATTGGATGTACAGTAAAATGGTTTGAAAAAAGAGTGTAACTGTGTCAGGAGAAGCTGGGAAGATGTTTCTTCTAGAAAGGTGACATTTAGAGATAAAAGCATGAAGACAAGGGCACGTAGGAGAGAACATGCAGAGGAACAGTCTCAGAGCCTGTGGCATGTTTGGAAACCCGATAAAGAATTATGACTGGCCCTGACCGGTTTGGCTTAGTGGATAGAGCGTCAGCCTGCAGACTGAAAGGTCCCAGGTTCGATTCCGGTCAAGGGCATGTATCTTGGTTGCGGGCACATCCCCAGTGGGAGGTGTGCAGCTGATCGATGTTTCTCTCTCATCGATGTTTCTAACTCTCTATCCCTCTCTCATCCTCTCTGTAAAAAAAATCAATAAAAAAAAAAGAATTATGACTGGCTGATGTATAGGGAGAAGTAATGGTTCAGGGATCGGAGGAGAGGTGAAGGACCTTGGTAGTCCAAGCCAAAGCCTGTGTTTGATCTTGTAAGCAGCTGGGTGTCTGTGGGAAATCACAGGTAGTAGGAAGTGGGTAGGTAGTTCCATGCTGTGTTAGCATTGCTGATTGAAATGATTGCACAGGGGACTCATGGGTTGTCAAGGGTATCACTCTTCGGGCTCTCCTCTAGATCTGGGAATGAATTCTCTGCTTACATCAGCACCTCAGGCATCTCAAACTCCAAAACTTTAAGGAGAAAAATGTAGGGCATTCTGTTGGGGACATCTGAGGCAGATTAATGCCAAGAAAATAGCCCTTGAGTGTCATCAGTGATAAGTATTTAGGGAAGGTCATTTGGGGACAATGATTCACTTTACTTCATTAGGGGAGGTACCTTTAAAAATAAGCGTTTTTTTCTTTTAATGCTCCTAGAAAATAAGAAAGCATGAAAAACATATCACCCATTATATCCTACGACTCTGAGATAACTGCTGTTAATATAGGTATGGGGAAAAAAAAAGGTTTATAGTTCATATGGAAAAAGACATGCAGGTTATGATGATTACAATAGCTTTATTAATGCAAAAGAATATCACGATAATAATACAAGTAATATAATAATAAATGAGTAATATAAGAGTAAACTCCATATTTCATTACTCTAAACTATAAACCTACTTTTGCCCAACCTGTATTTTGAAATGCTTCCTTTGAATACTTTTTGTAATAAATTTTAGACATTTGGGGTCATTTTATATAATAGTATTTAAATTATGATCCTTGTTCATGGTCTTCTCCTGGCACTATGATCACCATCCAGATATGCTGATTAGAGATCCCTGTGATCAGGCCCCATTTTGTTTTAGATGACTTCTGCATGCTATCTCAGCCACACTCAAGTTTCAGAGACTGTATACAGTTTTTGTTATTGCTATTGAAGTATTTTTCCATTGATTTTTTTAGAGAGGGAGGATGGAGAAGAGAGAGACAGAAAGAGAGAGAGCGACAGACAGACACGTCAATCAGCTGCCTCAAGCATGCACCCCAACTGGGGTCAAGGATCGAACCTACAACCCAGGTATGTGACTTTGACCGGAAATCAAACCTTTGATCCTTTGGTGCAAGCACCAACGCTCTAACCAGCTAGCAATGGCTAGGGCTCCATATGGTTTTGTTTATATCTTTTTCCACTTAATCTGTTGACCACTTTCTCATGAATGGGATTAACTAAATCATAGTTTGAACACAACTTTTTTAATTTTTCTGATGTAGGTTAGGTGTGAGCAACAACCAAAAATACAAGTTGTAACACTCTGAGAGGTGACATTATCTAATTTTAGCATTGAGTGGAATGAATTGTGGAAACAAGCAGCTGAAAAACCTGAAACTTTTGAAGATCTACCTCCTTGGATCTTCACAATGAGATTTTAGTTTTGTTGTAGTTCATTAATTGATTAATTCCTTCTCATCAAACTTTTTTCAGCTCTTATTGTATGCTGGAGTGTTTGTTGGGGTTGTTAAGTTGTTAAACGCAATTACAAAAATATATGTAAGTGTGAAAATGTTCCCCAAAGCTACAGATGCTTTGTAGATGTCTGCTGTGCTCCATATCATGAAACAGAACCTAATGATCAGCAGACTCCAACACAGCTCATTTTAACGGTGATTGTCTGATGTCCCAGAGAGTCGGAACTAACTTTCTAATTCACTCTGAAGACGGGTTGGGTCAAAATCTCTTTGGGGGTGTGTGTACACAGCCAGCCAATTTGCCATCAGAAGTTCTTGTTGCTTTATTTGGTTACTGGTCATGGATTTATCAGCTTAAGAAATTTTTGCCTCCAGTTTTTCACAAACTAGTGCTAAAAAAAATTGCTCTTGGTTCTTTTTAAAAATTATATTTTTAAATTGATTTCGAAAGGAAGAGAGAGGGAGATAGAAATACAAGCATCTATGATGAGGGAATCATTGATTAGCTGCCTCCTGCACACCCCCCAATTGGGGATCATGCCTGTAATTCAGGCATGTGCCCTGACCAGGAATTGAACCATGACCTCCTGGTTCATAGGTCAATGCTTAACCACTGAGCCACACTAGCCAGACCAAATGAGCTTTTTTTTTTTTTTTTAAGGTGGACAGAAAGTTAAGGTACCTTTGTTACTTTGCCATTGATTTCTTGAGTGATAGATTTGAGTTAGCTCTGTTCATTAGTTCATCACTTCTCTATGAAAAAGGAAAGGACTCCCATGTATGTGGATTTGAGGGCCCTGTGGACTTTGATTCTGTAGGTGCTTCACCTTTTTTCCTATGGTCAGTTGGCCATTCGAGGAGGCCTGCAGCCTGCTGGGCCTGTACTGGGTCCCATGCCCAGGGTGGTAAAAAGAAGACATGGCTCTGCTTGGTGACGGTAACACCGGACAAATGGTTGTCTAATTAGAGCTCTGGTAGGTGCCCTCAAGTAGGAATTAAGGGACCTGAGGGTGATCTGCTGGGCCCAGGAAGGTTTTTTTGAATATGTGTGTTCTGGTTTTCCTCCAGTGCCTCCACTGCCTAATACAGCATCTTGCCTTAACTGTGTGTCAAATGGATAAGTTAATTGACAGAGGGACCAGTTGAAGGAAATAAAGAGCACACCTGGTTGTCATTCAGTATGTTCAGGGCTGTATGTGGGTTTGTTTGTTGTTTCTGGTTCTGGCAATGAAGAACAGGACCACAACATACAGATCCATGATTAAGAAGAGATGGACTGCTATTCATATTTCAGATTGATGATAATTTCTGCAATAAGAATGTATGGGTGACCTCTAAGCTTCCTTTAAGATTTTTTTATGGCTCTGTATCTCTGTTACGTAGTTTCTTCCACCCAGGTGCCTGACCTGTATATCAGATATTTATCTCTGTTTTGTTTCATATTCTGGGCTGTTTTTTAAAACTGTAGTTCTGAGATCATAGGACAGTTATTGATGTGAGTAAAATGTTTTTCACCATAGCTTTCCCATGCCCAGTTGGTAGGCCATAGCAGTGATCCTTTGTTGACATGGCAAGAGCAAGTGCCCTTATCCCCTAAATTTGAGAGCCAAGGAGATGTCAGCCTTCAGGTAGAAAGCCTGTGTGTCAATGATGAACTTGGAAAGAGAACGTTTCAGTTGGCTTACTTGTTATTTTTTTTAAAAATATATTTTACTGATTTTTTACAGAGAGGAAGGAAAAGTGACAGAGAGAAACATCAATGTGAGACATCTATCAGCTGCCTCTTGCACGCCCCCTACTGGGGATGTGCCTGCAACCAAGGTACATGCCCTTGACCGGAATCGTACCTGGGACCTTTCAGTCCGCAGACCGATGCTCTATCCAGTGAGCCAAACCGGTTTTGGCTACTTGTTATTTTTTTTATTTGCCACCTTTATCCCCATAGATATCCCAGCCAATGTCGTCATTAATCCACTAGTTCTTAAAAATATTTTCATTTGTTTAATTTTTTTTTTCCAGTTACAGTTTACATTCAGTATTATTTTGTATTAGTTTCAGGTGTATGGATCCATTTTTTTAGTTGTTTCTGATTGTGAGTTCTTTTCTCAGAGCTAATAAAAACACAATAGTAAACCAAAGGATAAATGTCTTTTAATTCATTAATTGTTTTGGAGGCATAGCTGGAGTTATATTTTGCTAAGTAATATAGAAGAATAATTCATATTAATTGAAAACACTACTTCCTGCCCTGGCTGGTGTGGTTCAGTTGGTTGGGTGTCGTCTCATGCACCGAAAGTTCACTGGTTTGATTCCAGGTTGGTGCATGTCCAGAGTTGGGGGCTCGATCCTAGGTAGGGGAGTGTAGGAGGCAGCCAATCAATGATTTGCTCTCACATATGTTTCTCTTTCCTCCCTTCCTCTCTCTAAACATCAGTAAAAAAAAAAATCTTTGAAATACTTCTTCATCAGTGTGACATGGCTTAGTTATCAGCATCCATTTTGCATTATTTATTTTTAGCAGATAGTAATTTTGCATCTTTTACTGCTTCTAAGTAACTTTGGTTTTCATTAACAACCAAAGCAAGTCGTTAAGGGAAACATTCTGTACTTCCTCCTTAAAATTGGAAGGAGAGGGGTGTATGTACAGCTAACATAAACACTTCTTGTTAGGCAGCTCTAGATTTTCTGAGGTATTTGAAGAGACCATTGATTGGCAAGGGCCAGCAAATCAGAAGAAAATCATTTATGTCGAAGCTCTGATTTAGTGATGCACCTTCCTTTCTAGCAGGTGGCCTTCGTAGCCAAGCTTTTGTTGATTTGGTTCCAGCATATTTCATTAAGTGAGAAATCCTGTAGAGCAGATGCGTTTACAAGGTTTTGCCCATGTAGCACTCTGTTTAATGAAACACTGGAGTTTTGATTCAGTGTTTTTGGCAGTAGTTGTCCATGTGTGCAGTGTGAGGTTTGAGTAGGTGGTCAGGGGATTCAGGCAATTATAAAGGCTGAGCTACATGCCAACAATCTGAGGTGGTAACTGAGTGATGATGACACAGAGGCTTAAATAAAGGCAGTCACCCTTACAATGATAGCATGGAGCAAAATACAGTATGCACAGTAGTTTAGGTGGTGTTTGTCGTGTAACACTAGTAAGAATTTTGGACTAAGGAACATGAAATCTTAAAAAATAAAAACAAACCCAAATCTGAGATCATAGGACAGTTATTAGATGTTTATAAATACAGAGTACTTAAGAATTCTATTTATGTAAATGAAAGATAAATTCTATGGTCATTAGTATTCAAGAGCTGTTTTATAGTACAGTTTAATACTCAATTATAGTCGTGCATCAGTTAATTAATTTGATTTTGCATGAATTAAAAAAACCTTGTGTTATACTTTAACAATAAATGTACCCATTCTAAGCTTGCAGTTGACTTTTTTAAAAAATATATTTTATTGATTTTTTTTACAGAGAGGAAAGGAGAAGGATAGAGCGTTAGAAAAATCAATGAGAGAGAGACATTGATCAGCCGCTTCCTGCACGCCCCTATTGGGGATGTGCCTGCAACTAAGGTACATGCCCTTGACCGGAATCAAACCTGGGACCTTTCAGTCTGCAGGCTGATGCTCTATCCACTGAGCCAAACCGGTTTCGGCTGCAGTTGACTTTTTAAAGTATTTTTATTGGTTTTTAAGAGGAAATGAGAGGGAGAGATAGATACATCAATGATTGGCTGCCTCCTGCATGCCCCCTACTGGAGATCAAGCCCACAATCCAGCATGTGCCCTTGATTGGAATCAAACTTGGGACCCTTCATGCACTCGGATGCTCTATCTACTGAGCCAAGCCTGCTAGGGCTAAAGTTTTCTTTAAAGCTTAATCAATTTCCTTGATGATATTTAATTTAAAAATTAGATATAATATCTTAATTATACTTAAAGATTATACTTAAAAATGAAAACTGTGCTCCTGGCTGGAACATCTTTGGTGATGGTTAAAAACAATAAAAACAGTCAGAGCAGTCAAGTTAAAGTTTTGTCAGCCCACTTATGACTGGGTGTCCAAACTACCATTGCGAGTATGCAGAGGTTATCATTCCTTATCCCTAGAACTGTATTTGTTGTGGTTTTTCTCTTTTCTTTTTCTTGAATGCATTTGTTCAACAAAGTATTTTAAGCACCTGCTACCATATGCCAAGTACTGTATTAACTGTTCAGGATACAAAAATGAATTTAACTTGTTTCCTGTTTTGGAGGCGTCTTATCTAATGAAGAGGGAATATGCAAATTGACTGTCATACTGTAACAAGATGGCTGATCCCCACAACAGAGATGGGGATCCCATAACACAAGATGGCTGTGCCCACAGTGGAGGCCGAGTACCCATAACCAGCCTTAATGAGCAATCAGCTGGGACCTGTGGCTGCGTCCCCTCCTCCCCCCACCTTGTGGGGCTTGACAGGGGACCTCGGACTGTGCCTCCCACCCCAGCACCGGGCCGGGTGACGTCAGGCCATGTCTCCTGCCCCACTGAGCTTGACGGGTGACCTCAGGCCATGCCCCCTGCCTGGCTGGGCTTGACAGGGCACCTCAGAGCACACTCCTCCCTCCTCCCCGCCCGCCCTGCAGGGCTTGATGGGAAACCTGAGGCCACCCCCTCCACCCCCCACCCAGGAGGGCTTGACGTGGTTGGCGCTGGCCAGGTCTGGATCTAGCCCAATGGGGGTGGGGCTGGCCGGGTCTGAGCCTCTTGCGATTTTGAGGCCCACGTGGGTTGGCAGGGTCTTGACTCTGGTTCCCGTGGCATGTCCCAGACTCTGATAGGAAGGTTTTCATATACATTTTATTAATTTTCTTTTATCTCTGACACTTCTATTACAGAGGAAGGGCAAATAGCAATATTAAAATATTTCCTCTAATTAATTCCCTTTTAATGTGCATGAATTTCATGCTCTGGTCACTAGTAATAGTATTTTGTGCAGTGAATTTCACCTACTTAAAGGACATTGTTTGAGTTTTAACAAATATATATATTTGCGTAATTACCTCTTCCTTTGTGTAATTAACTCCACAATTAAGACAACCATTTCTACCATTTCCATCACTCCCAAAAGCTCCCCAAAGTTTCCCCTGTGCCCTCTTGCCATCTGTCTTCATCCCTGGCCCCAGCAAAGTTATCACTATGGTTGATCCTTGAATAAATAACTCAGGGGTAAAGGCACTGACTCCCATAGTCAAAATTTTGCATCTAATTTTTGACTCCTCAAAACTTGTCTCTTGCCATCAGTCAGCCCTTGGCATTTGAAGACTTCCAACCATGGATCAAAAACAGTACAGGTATTTATTTAAAAAAAAAATTTCATGTAAGTAGACCTCTGCAGCTCAAACCTGTGTTGTTCAAGGGTCAAATGTACTGTTTCAGTTTTCTTTTGTATTGACAGTCTTTTTTCTTTCTGTCTCTCCTGTCCCCTCCCCTCCCCTCCTCTCATCTTTCCCCCTTCCTCTGTTTAGCATTTAGATGTTTGTAATGGTTGTGAAAATAGGTGGAATCTTTCCTAATTTATCAGCCAGTGTTCCATGTGATAAAAATTCTATATAGCAAGTTACTGAATAATGAGGGTTGTTTCTATTATCTTGCTGTATAGTACTAGTTTAGCAAGTTAAAATTTAACTGCCATTGTGTAATATAACTAATTCAGACACGGGACTGGAAAGTTGGTAAGTTGGCTTTTTGTTAAATGATCAGTTTCTCCAATTTGGAGATGCAGTCTAAAAACAAGTTTTAGCCCAGAATCTCCATGAAAGCACTTAGAGTGTACTAAAGCCAACCTATTAAAAATCCTACTTTGGAAGGTGAGAGAATATCTTCTGATAGGACTTTAATAGTCAGAATAAAATATACAAACCATGTGAAACTAGACACTACATTTTAGTAGTTTGACATTTGAATCCTATGGAGGGTGACTTTGTTACACAATTTATCCATTTTCGGGCTTCTCTGCCCCAAGAAAATAAAGCAGAATTCTGCTACAGTACAGTCGGTTGAGGAACAAGCCTTTCTCTGCCTCCCTCTTTCTTTTGTCTCCTCTTTTTCTTTTTTTGCCATTTGTAGCGCTCATTGCAACTTGTGGTACACTTACTTGCATTGTTACAAAACTAAATGTCACTGTGTCCTGAACCCTGTGTTTGTCTAATTCAAAGTTTATTCTCATAATCGAGTACATTTCACTGTGTATAGATGGTGCTCAACACACATTGTTAAATCAACAAAATTCCTGCTGTGCTTTGACTGTTTAAACAGCGACATCCCCAGATGCCCTCAAAACCACCCACACGGCTTTCCAAATTGAAAGTGCCTTGTGATTGTTTAATAGCTACCAGTTAGCACCCATCAACTATGGGGCTGATCAATAACATTTAGTAAATAAATTAAAATGCTTACTTTTATGCAAGTACTCACCTGATGTTTTTTATTTCATTTATTTTGAGATATAATTCACATCCCATAGAATTCATCTATTTAAATAAGTGTACTGGTACATTTCAGTGGTTTTCAGTGTGTTTGCAGAGTTGTGCAACTATCATCACAGTCAATTTCTCACTCCAAATCCTCATAACTATTAGCAATGGACTTCCCTTCCTTTACCTTCCCTCCCCCCAGCCCCTGGCAACCACAATCTACTTTCTGTATCTAGCGATTTGCCTTTTCTGGACATTTTATATGAATGGAACCACACAAGATGTGATTCTTTGAGTCTGGCTTCTTTCACTCAGCATAATGTTTTCAGGGTCCATCCAGGGGTAGCCTGAGAATATTTCCAAACCACTGCTTCTCTTAGTCTTTGTTAGATCTAGGAGACCCTCTGGAACTGGGGAGGACTTTGGAGGTTGTCTAGTCCAGGATTCCCCTCGTTTTAGAGATGAAATTAAGGCATTTATTACTCAAAACAGTTTATTCTTAATATTGTTCTCATATCCCAAATTCATTTTCTCTGGGTCCGGAAACCAGGGAGAAGACTGTATTTCTCCTAGGTTTCTTTTTATCCGTGACTTGGTTCTGTCCTTTGACCATGTGAGACTTGACTTTGGGTCTGTACATGGGAGTTGTTCCTGAATAGTTGTCTGTCTGCCTTGGAACCTGTGAAGTACGATGCACTTGCAGCAAAGTGTGTATTGATCACTGCCTTTGTACCTTCATGTTTACGCCAGAGGTTGATCTGTTTCCATGAGTTTTGGAAAACAGAGAACATTGATTGGGTAGCACCTGCACATGCATTCACACTTGCGGAGGTGAAGTTTTGGAACCTTGATTGAAAACTTGGTATGCTGTACTGCAGTGCCTCCGGGTGCCATGCTGTAGTGGTAGTCCTCCATTTCTGCTTTGCAGAAAGGGGTGTTTCCTGTGGACTTCAGATCTGTGGCGAAGTGCAGGCAAACAGCAAACACCTCTCCTCCTCCATCTGCCTTGAGCGGAAAATCTTTGCTTTTCCTTTAGCACAAACACTGGTATCTTCAGCTTTGCCCAGCCCTCTCCCTAGGGTTTATAGACCTGGGCCCTCTGACAGGTTGGCTTGTCCAGCGAAGCTGCACCCAGGGGCTGTGCATCAGGGAGATAGATGCCTTGTTTCCATCCTAACTGTTTTGTGGACTTGCTCCCCTTTTCTCAAGTATATCTTATATATATATGTATTTTTCATGTCCTCCCAGAAAGGATGAGAAAATAAGAAGACATGAGAAAGTGGGAGTTCTATAAGCCTGAGCTGGGGTCAGTTGGACCTGAGGGAAAAATGGAGCTTTCTTCCTTGTGGGGGTGTGGGAGTGGGGAGAAGATCCACTCAGTCTCCTAGGCTCGCTGCCTTAAGGGGCATGGAGAGGTTGGATGGCCTGGTGGTGTGTTCTCCTTTCCTGTGGCGTCATGGCAGTTGGGAAAGGAACACTTGATGTAGCTTTCATGACTCCGTTATTCACCTATCTCTGGTGGGAATAGCTTGAAACCCAGAGCAATTTCCAGTTTTGCCTTGCTTTATTTGATGCAGCTATTAGAAGAGTAGCGTTATTAAGGACATTCCTGTAATGTGGTGTGACCAGTGGAGGAGCTTCAGGCATTTTCTTTTGTTTCATCCTCACAACACCCATTTGTTGAGCATCTGTGCTAAGCCCTGCACCAAGCTTTGGGAATGCACTTATTTGTTCCTCCTGTTTAGTTTCCCATGCAAACTTAATTGTCCTATGTTTTAACTCACTCTGCTCTTACAGGACAAACTAATTCATGTGGTCATTTTTTCCCCCACTGATTAAGAATCCTGTAAAATCAGACACAGAATCATTTCATCTTTATTTTTTGCCTAAACAATATTTTCCCCCTAAAAACCAACTTTAAAAAAATCCTCTAAAGCAGCGGTTCTCAACCTGTGGGTTGCGACCCCTTTGGGGGTCAAATGACCCTTTCACAGGGGTCGCCTAAGACCACCGGAAAATGCAGATATTTATATCACGATGCATAACAGTAGCAAAATTTCATGGTTGGGGGTCACCACCACATGAGGAACTACTATATGCAAGGGTTGCGGCCTTAGGAAGGTTGAGAACCACTGCTCTAAAGGAAAGAGAATGTTTCACGCTTACATCCTATCTAATAAAAGAATAGCATGCAAATTAATCACCACTCCACCCACAAAGCCACGTCCACCAGCCAATCAGGAGCGAGTATGCAAATGAACCCAACCAAGATGGCTGCAGCCACAGGGAGAGCAGGAAGGAGGCTTGGGTTGCTCCAGCAATGGAGAAAGCCAAGCTTTCCACACACCCTGGCTGACCCAGGCCTCCACTCCAGGCTACAAAGTTTCGATTATAGAAGATAAACCAATCCCAACAGAAATGGCTGCCCACTCGGAGTGAACAGGAGGCTTGGCTCCGCTCCAAGCTACAAAGTTACAATTGTAGAAGATAAATAAATCCCAGATACCAGGGCCTCCACACTGGCCTACAAACCACCACAATCCCCTAGCCAGGCCACCTCACGTCTCAAGGGAACCCCCACCCTGATCCAGGATACCCTTCAGGGCAAACCAGCTGGCCCCCACCCATGCACCAAGCCTCTAGCCTATCTAATAAAAGAGTAATATGCAGATTGACCATCACTTCAACACACAAGATGGCTGCCCCATGTGGTCAAACATCCTGTTTCCATGTGGACACAAGATGGCTGCCACAAGATGGCCAGCAGGGGAGGGTAGTTGGGAGGGACCATGCCTGCAAGGGAGGGCAGTTAGGAGTGACCAGGCCTGCAGGAGAGGGTATTTAGGGGCAAACAGGCTGGGAAGGGAGGGCATTTGAGGTCAGCTAGGCCTGCAGGGGAGTGTTTGAGAGGGGTGATTAGGCAGAAGTGGTTAGGGGCATTTAGGAAGGCAATAGCTACCAGGTAGGCGAGCAGTTGGGAGCCAACAGTCCTGGATTGTGCATGATCCATCTGGGGTCCCCGATTGGAGAGGGTGCAGGCTGAGCTGACAACACCCTTCCCCCCCCTCCCCGTGCTCAAATTTCCTGCACCGGGCCTCTAGTAAATAAAGGTTTTCCTTGACAGTTTTCATGGCAAATTTCTGGATCTGTTTGAGTGACCAAAGATCATGCTTCTTGAAATCTACACCCTGGATGTTCTTGTGAATGTTGGTGGTGGTGTCTCTGGTCACCACCTCACTGATGGCAGAATGGCCCTTCTCTCACTACCCTTTGAAGGAGCTATCCTGCTGGGCCCAGGTTAGAAAGAAAGCTTCACAGCATCACTTTCAGTGTATAGTTTTTTTTGTGGACTTTTTAATGTATATGTAAATTATTATGTCAAGATGTTTTGTTTTTTTAAAATGTATATTTACAGTTTTGGTAGCTACTGCAAGAGAGCCATTCAGAAATGTTTTCTCTCAGAATATCAATGCATTCTTATCAACAGGCTGTGAGAGTTATTTATTCACATTTACAACAATAATGGGTACTATCCATTCATATAATACTTGGTTACTGGTTATTTTTGAATCACATGCTTGTAAATTTCCCTGCAAGTTATTAGACTGTCAGTTTTATTATAGCATAGGATCCACAATTCTGTTTTATCATTTTTACACCTACTACTGATCATGGTGCAAAGCACTTAGTAGGTGTTAGTTTCCAATTAAATCAATGAGTAATCAGTGAGTGATTGTCTTTTGTAGAAATCCAGTTACATTTATTCTTGTTAGTGACTTATTTCTTGGAGCTCCAGGGAGAATATGAATTGCCACACACTTGTTAAACTTGCTTTCATGCAGTTTAATCATTTTTTTCTTTGTGTGTGTTTCTTTTTTTCTTCTTTTTAAACCATTTGTTTTTTCAGAAAGTCACATTCAGAATTCTATGTAGTGATGATACATAATTAGATTTGTGTCTGTTAAATAATGTTTATCTGTGCATCAGGTTTCAATGGATTTTTAAAGATAAAAATTGCATACATACTGGTATTTTAAAAAATTAAGATCATTAGTACTTTCCTTTTTTTGGATTTTTCTATCTTCCCATTTAAACCACATTTTCTGCTTTTCTTTCGTATGTATGGCAGATAAAACTAAAACGGAAGTGGTAGCATGAGTCAGCAGAAAGGCAAATGGAACTCCAACTGGAAATGTTTGTGAATCAAAAAAGTGTCCTGCAAACAGGACTCTGTTTATGAGTTTGGTGTACAAAACTGACCTGTTTCAAAATAAGCTTTAACAGTTTCAGAGTTTTCTTTGACAGTTTTGTAGAAAAGGCTAAGTAGTATTTTCTTGTTTGTAATTGGGAAATAAGACACCTAGAAATCTCACTTTATAGACCTTTGATTTAATGAAGGAAGGATCTTGGGCATTCTATCCTGAATATATCATTGAATTGTTTTAATATATGGTGGCTTTTTTTGAAAGTATATAATTTTGTATAGTTTATGTGATCAATGACTCTTTCCCTCCCTCCCTCCCTCCCTCCCTCTCTCTCTTTTTCTTCAGTATATTTTTGGAGATTTTAGCCCTGATGAATTCAATCAATTCTTTGTAACTCCTCGTTCTTCAGTTGAGGTAAGACAAAACTTTATTTTATTGAGTATATGTGTAGATGTAGTTAATGGTTATGTTTTAGTTTTGATTTTTTAATTTATGCTTTTTGATAAGGAATTCCAGGGCATAGAAAAATATAGGAACTAATATGAGAAATGCCTGAACCCACCAACCAAAAAAATAAAATAAAATAAAAAAATACTAGTATTACACACTTTGAAAAATTATACAGGCAGTGTTTATTAAAATGCATTAGAATCAGGTATTAAAATGTATATCCATTTTTTGGGGATACCCTGCATTAACATTTAACTGTATTTATAATAGCAAAACATTACAGATACAGTTGAAACTTCCATTATACTCCTCTTTCATCTCATTCCCCTATTCCCAGAAATAATAACTCCGCTGAAATTGGTACGTATTGTTTTCTGACTGGTTTTTACCATTTAGTACATGTGTATGTTATCAACATTGTATTGTTTTATATGAAATGTCACATAAATGTTTCATACTATATTCAGCATTTTATAGTTTATTTTAAGCTAATGTTCTTTAGATTTATCTATGCTGATGCATTTTGTTCTTGTTCTTTGATTTTAATTGCCAAATACCATTAATTAAACACATCACAGTTCTTCTTATTGAGGACCATGTAAGTCTTTAGCTCTTCCCACTATTACAAAAATGTTGCAATAACCATATTTGTCATGTCTTCTCATGCTCCTCAAGGTTACTCCGGCATATATTCTAGGAATGATACTGCTGGGTTGTACAAGTGATAAACATCTTTAGTTTTACTAGGTACTGCTTATCTGCTTAGTGGTTTTTTGTTTTTATTTCTAATACTGACTCGAGGGTTTTTTTTTCCCCCATTGATTTTCAGAGAGTGGAAGGGAGTGGGGTAGGGGTAGAAAGAGAGAGAAACATCAATGTAAGAGAGATACATCGATTAGATTGCCTGTCACAGGGCCTGTGACAGAGGCTGGGAATGAACCTGAAACCCAGGTATGTGGCCTTAACCAGGAATCGAACCTGTGACTCTTTGGTGTACAGGCTGACACTAACCACTGAGGCATGCTGACCAGGGCTCTAAGTGGTTTAATATCAGTAGTGCATGAGACTTTTCTCTATCTCATTTAAAAACAAAAATCTTGCCTAATTCTCAGTATAGGCATATTTAAGATTTTTGTTAATATATTTTAATTTGTTGGATTATAAATAGTCATTGTTTTAATTTACATTCGCCAGATTACAAATAGTTGAGGACTTTTTATTATTTTCATGTCTATTGGTGATATATTTCTACTTCTATGAATTACCTGATCTCTATCTCTTGTCTGTATTTTTTATGAAGTGTTCTTTCTTTTTCTTACTGACTTACAGCGTTAATAATCTTATTTCTGCATGTTACAGGTATCTCTCCTAGCATGAGGGCTGTTAAACTTCATATATGATGCACTTTTTTTTTTTTCTGGGTAAAGAGAGCACACTTTTCACTTTAATGTCTAATATATTGACTCTTTTCCTCATGGTTTATAGAATATAGGTTTTTAAAAAAATACCATTAAAGAAATTTTTTCCTTCCTTAAGGGTAATAAAGATATTTGTTTTCTTCTAAAATTCTTAAGGTTTTTGTTTTTACTTTAGCATGTAATACAATTTAAATTGAGGCATTGATTTTTATATGTGTGTATGGTGGGAAATCTAATAACCCCTCCACCATGGCAGTAGGTGTTCTCAGTACCATTACTTAGAACTTGGCCGTTAGATGTAGTACCACCCTGTCAAGTCACATCCCCATATATGCTAAGTTGATTCTGGGTCCCTGTTCTGTTGGCCTTTAGCTCTGTCTCAATACCATATGTTCTAATTGCTGAACTTTGTCAATCTTCTAGCAGGGTACACACCTTCTTATACTTACAAGTTATTTTGGCTTTCCTTCATTCTTAACTTTTCCTTAGGAATTTATGATCAGCACCTCAAATTCCATGAAAAATCCTGTTAACATTTCTATTGGAATTGCATTAAAATTGTGGATGAATTTGTAGGAGAACTAACATCTTTTTTAAAAAATATATTTTATTGATTTTTTTAAAGAGGAAGAGAGAGGGATAGAGAGTTAGAAACATCGATCAGCTGCCTCCTGCACACCCCCCACTGGGGATGTGTCCGAAACCCAGGTACATGCCCTTGACCGGAATCAAACCTGGGACCTTTCAGTCTGCAGGCCAATGCTCTATCCACTGAGACAAACCGGTTTCGGCAGAATTAACATCTTTATGATAATTTTCCTAATCATGATTGTGGTATATTTCTCTATTTATTTGGGTCTCTTTTTATGTTCATTCTTAATGTGATTAATGGTTTCTGTTTTAGTTTAATAAAAACTTACCTAGAATATTTTTCCAGTTTATATCTATACTAATAAAAAGGTAACATGCTAATTAGACCGGGTCAACCGACCACCTTCTAGATGTCCAACTTCCTTCTGGACAAAACCATGGTGGTGGGGACAGAGGCAGAGGCAGTTAGGGGTGAGATCAGGCTGGTAGGGGATTAGGGGCAAGATCAGGCCAGCAGGGGAGAGCAGTTGGGGGCTTTAGTCAGGCAGGCAGGTGAATGATTAGGAGCCAGTGATCCTGGATTGTGAGAGGGACATCCAACTACCCGTTTATTTGGATATCCCCCAAGGGGTCCCAGATTAAAGAGGATGCAGGCCGGGCTGAGGGACACCCTCCCCCCGACCCTCCCAGGCATGAATTTTGTGCACTGGGCCTGTAGTTTTAAGTATAAACACTGTTGAGTCCTAGCCATTTGGCTCAGTGGATAGAGCATTGGCCTGTGGACCGAAGGGTCCAGGTTCAATTCTGGTCAAGGGCATGTACCTTGGTTGCAGGCTTCTCCCCAGTCCAGGCCCTGGTCAGGGTTCATGCTGAAGGCAACCAATCGATGTGCTTCTCTAACATTGATGTTTCTCTCTGTCTTTCCCTCTGTTTTCCACTTTCTCTAAAAATCAATGGAAAAATATCTTTGGGTAAGGATTAAAACACACACACACATACACACACACACCCACACAAACCTGTTGAAATTGCATTGAAAAGGAAAACTGAGGGAGAAATAAGTATACAGTATATCAAGTAAAATCTTAGATACCTTTTAATGAAGGTAACTAGTCTTTTAGATCCCTTAATTTTAGGTCATTAAGTAAATATACACAGTTGTACATTTGCACACATATTAAATATTTATGTACTAGAGACTTGGTGCATGAAATTTGTGCATGGGGGGTGGGGTTGTTCCCCTCAGCTCAGCCTGCACCCTCTCTAATCTGGGACCGCTGGCTCCTAACTGCTCACTTGCCTGCTTGCCTTATCACCCCTAATGGCCTATGCCTGCGTGCCTGATTGCCTCTAACTGCCTCCTTCCTGCTAGTTTTATCATCCCTAACCACCTCTGCCTGCTAGCCCGATCACCTGTAACTGCCCTCTCCTGCTGGCCTGGTCATCCCTAACTGACTATCCCTGCCAGCCTGTTCACCCCCTTACTGCCCCCTTCCTCTCCTGCTGGCCTGGTTGCCTGTAAGCCCCCTCCCCCCGCCAGCCTGGTTGCCCCCAACTGCCCCCAATCTCCCATTGGCCTGGTTGTCCCCAACTGTTCCCTCCCCCGGCCTATGCCAGCCTGGTTG
>PVJN01026192.1:0-29461 GCA_004026805.1 Lasiurus borealis
TACCAGAAGTATGTATGAAATGTTTGGGTTTTAAGCACTTTTGTAAAAAAAGACATACTTTGCTCTGCCAGTGTGGCTCAGTGGTTGACATATAAACTAGAAGGTCACAGTTCAATTCCCAGTCAGGGCACAAGGACAGGGTTGCAGGCTCAATCTCCAGTGTGGGGCAAGTAGGAGGCAGCCAGGCAATGATTCTCTCTCATCACTGATATTGCTATCTCTCTCTCTCCCTCTTCCTTCCTCTCTCTGAAATATTTTTAAAAAGATATGATATTTTGTCTAAGTCAAAACTATCTAAATTCTTACCAGAAGAATATCCACAAGGGTAATATATATTATCAACTGACAAGCATAAACGATTTCCTAGAAATATGTTTTACAGTAATTCTGCATTTCTTTCCTTGTAATAATGCCTCTGAGAGCCAGAAGTAGTATAGGCTAAATAATTTTGAAATGTGAGTAATGGAGGAAAATATATAATGTAGTTCAAGAAAATATATGGGTGTGGTTCTGTCAGAAAATAATTCAACTAGTTGCAGTACTGTGTGAGAACAATAAATATTCAGGTTGTACTTGTGAGTTGAAGTCTCTGCATGAATAACCTCAAATTATATTGACTGCATAAATTTTAGTTGGTTCTTGTGACTTTCAAGTGATTAAAATTATGTATATTCAGCTAGGACTCAAGAAACAAAGAATAGTCAACTACTTTTAGCCCATAGAGGTCCAATAAAGAATGAGTCCTTTTGTATACCTGGTCTCACTCAGCCAGTTCACAGTGCCTTGCACACAATAAATGATAAATTTTTTAAAAAGTCAGGTAAGGCAAAGTTAAAATTTTATTAAAACTTATAAGCACGTGTAAGTTATAGTTTATAACCGAACTCTAAAATTGAGATAAATATCTATAATAATAAAAGCATAATATGCTAATTAGACTGGACAGCTGAACGACTTTCTGGACATCCTTTGGGATGACCTTCCGGATGAAGCCGGGGCTGCGAGGGCTGAGGCAAGTCACCACAGTTTGCATGAATTTCGTGCATCCGGCCTCTAGTTATAAAACAAAAATGAAGATACTTATGCAGTTTACATTAATATGTAATGTTACTATATGCATAACATAGAGTTTTGTGTTTATAACTACCTCATTAGATTCTACAATAGTATGTGTAGAAGGCATCATTTTTATACCACCACCATTGCCTCCTCCATAGTGAGGGAAGTAAAACTCACAGAGGTTCCTTTACTCAACCAGGTTTGCAGAACTAGAGATAGTAGTAGTGAAGTCAGTGTTCATCTGACCCAAAGTATATGCAGTTGATTTGCTCCATGAGGGGAAATAGCTATGCCAAATTTGACCAATTAATACCCTTAGTCTCAATAAGGGCCCCAAAAAAGAATATTCTGGCCAGGGACTCATGGGTTGTCTTCTTAACCCCAGTTTTCTAAACAACTCTGTCAATGGCTGCCTTCTAGATACAGCTGCTGGGAAGGTAAGTTCTGGTATTACCTCCAGCTTGCAATGGAAATGTGTCAATACTGTTACATACAGGGCTTCTCTCAGCCTCAGGCTGCTCCAGGATCACACACAAGTACAGGGATATAATTTACTTTTCTTTCCAGATTATATGAACTACTGAAACTTTTTTGAAAAGTAAAGCGACTAACAGTCTGTTTTCTGAGACAAAATGGATTCATTGCAATAGGCCGAATAGAATAAAAGTATAATATAGTAACTTATGTGAGTGAAATCAAGTCAAATTTCTAAAAGGTTCTTTACAGAGTCCCAGTATGACTTTCTGCAAACATGGCCCAGACAAAAATAAACAAACAAAAAAGTTGTCTTATGTCAATTAGGTGGCAATCCAGGCAAAACTACTTAAAAGAAGCCTTCAAAATATATTTTTTTATAAAAGCCTGATTCTTATTGTTCACTTTATAGTCCCATTACTCAAAACATACCTGATAGCTATGACAGTGGGAAGCTGTGAGCAGGTTGTAAAATCTCCCACCAGCATGAGGCACAAGAAAAAAATCCAAGCTTGAGTGGCTCTGTAAATTTGGACAACATCTTGGAAATAAAGAGAGATCAGAAACCCACAGGATGGATGTAGGCAACAGGTCAGGGCCACCATATTACATGCAGCAGGTCTCAAACAAGCAAGGAAGCAGGCAGCTAGCTAAGGAGAATGCTTGTGGTGGAGGCAAGTGGGAAAGGGGAGGCAAGATGCTGAAGGAAGGGAAGGAAGAAGAGAAGGGAGAGATTTCAAGTTAGATCAAGGATGCGGATGGGCCACTTTGCAGTTAATAGCCTCTCATACTGGAAAATAGAAATCTCCCTGGCTTGTGGGGATAACTTATTTTCTAGAGCCCAGAGCAAGCATGTCAGAGTACCCCAGTTCAGGCCATGTGGACAACCTGAGGAAGCAGCTTGGACTATGTGGATGGCAGTGGGATCAAGGCAAGAGGGAAAGGATTGAAGAGGCATTGTGAAAGAAAGGGGAAGACAGCATGTTCATTAAAGGGAGCCTAGAGAAGGAATGACTCTAGGCTTGAAGACACATGTGCTCTGGCTTTGAGTCTGTACAGCACTTCACACCAAGAAGCCTGCAAAGAGAAAAGCTTGTGATTGTAACATGAAAATCCACACACAGGTCTAATTCCTGAAAGTTGGTAGGTGCTAAGGCAGCCTTATTCCAATTATCTATGAACAACAACAACAAAGAAAAAACATCACAAAAGCCAGCATTTCTTTGGACTAACAATTCTCCTTTATGCTGTGTTAGGAGCCTTGTACAGATGCCATTTGAAATGCAAATCCTGCCATGCTCTTGAGTGGGCATTGTAGGGAAGTGATTTCAATGACTGGGACAAGCCATCAGCAAAAGCATTTTGGAACACATAAAATTTTCCATGAATATTACTATCATCGTGATTGTCCTAGGCGGTTGGTGATAAAGAATTCTGACTTCTGGCCAAGAAGTCAAAAATGAAAACCAGAATCATGCAATGACTAGGGCCTTTGAGAATAGGAATAAGTGATGAAACTTTCATCATCTGTGCATGGTCAAAAGGCTTCTCTTTTTTTTAGCCATGGCTTTGTTTCCAAGTAAACATTTGAGTCAGTTTCACAAACAGTTGGTACCCAAAACAAAGGCCTCAAATGAAAATCATGGTCTTATTTCTCGGCAGGAAGGTGGTTCCTGTTTTCATCTACCACAAGCCCAGCACTTCCAGCTCCCTGAGAAGGACTGCATGTAAGTAAAAGGGACAATAGTGAATCAGGTGACTGTCAGAGAAATATAAAAATGGATTTAGAAACTAATATATTTGCCTACCTTTTTTAATTGAAGAGGTAAGTGCTTTAGAATGCTTTATTCTCAGATGCATCCAGGATTCTATACATAAATTCCTTGAGTTTCCAAATAGAGACAAATTAGTTCCTGGAACAATTTGTGGACAAGTTGTTTACTGAAATTCAGCCTGAGATGCATATTTCCAGCCTGAGACGCATGGTCCCCTAAGTGATGGCTAAAAAGTATTTGTGTATATGTGTGTGTGTGTGTGTGTGAATGATGTACTGGGAAAGAATAGTGAGATGTTAGAAAAGGCAGAGTCTGCTGAAATATCTTCAAAATTGGTGTCACAGGTACAAAGGCTTATGTTGGCCTTGGTTTCCTTCCCTCTGGCTAATGATTACTATAGGACATCTATTTAATAAAAGAGTAATATGCAAATTAACTGTCACTCCACCACACACAAGCCATGCCCATAAGCCACACCCACTAGCCAATGAGGAGCACACATGCAAATTAACCCCAACCAAGATGGCTGCAGCCACAGAGCAAGCAGGAGAGAGACTTGGGTTTCTCTGATGATGGAGGAAGCCAAGCTTTCCACACACCCTGGCAGGCCCAGGCCTCCAATCAAGGCTACACAGTTTCAATTATAGAAGATAAATAAATCCCAACAAAAATGGCAGCAGCCATAGAGCTGGAGAGAGCAGGAGGCTAGGGTTGCCCCCAGTGATGGAGGAAGCCAAGCTTCTGCAGCCCTGGTCTGGCTTGGCCTCTGCTTAAGACTACAAAGTTTCAATTGTAGACGGTAAGTAAATCCTAGATACCAGGGCCTCTGCTTGGGTTGCCTGAGGGCATGAACAGCCTGCAAACCACCACAGGCTCCTCACTCAGGTGACTCCACATCCCAAAGAAACGACCATATGATCTGGGACACCCTTCAGGGCAAACCAGGTAGCCCCCACCCATGCACCAGGCCCCTATACTATCTAATAAAAGAGTACTATGCAGATTGACCATCATTCCAACACACAACATGACTGCCCCCATGTGGTCAAAGATCCTGCCCCCATGTGGACACAAGATGGCCACCACAAGATGGCCTGCAGAGAAGGGCAGTTGGAGGGGATCCAGTCCTGCAGGGGAGGGCAGTTAGGGGTGACCAGACCTACAGGGAGGGCAATTAGAGGCAAACAGGCTGGCAGGGGATCAGTTAGGCATCAATCAGGCAGGCAGGGGGTGATCAGGGTGGTAGGCAGAAGTGGTTAAGGCCAATCAGGAAGGCAAGCAGGTGAGCAGTTGGGAGCCAGCAGTCCTGGATTGTGAGAGGGATGTCCAACTGCCCATTTAGGCCTGATCCCCGTGGGAGGGGTACAGGCTGGACTGAGGGACACCCCTCCCTTGCATGAGTTTCATGCACCAGGCCTCTACTAAGGTAATAAAAATCCTAAGCTGCACTGAAAAATATACAGAGAGGCAATTTTAGGGGAGGGGACAACTTAATTGACAGAGCAACAGGAATGATCAAGATGACACAGAACAAAGATGGCATGCAGAAGGGGAAGTCCTTGCTACTTATTAACTGTGACTGAGTTGGTATTTTGACTCTCATTTTAATGATGCAAGTATTTGCCAATCTCCAGAAGACAGAAAAGCAATATATCTGGGATATTTCCTTACAATAAAAATAAAATAATCATAGCTGCATCGTGTTCAGGAACTAGTATGTGCTATACACTATGTTAGGCACTTATTTTGTTCTCAGAATTAGCCTATGAGATAGGTATTAGAATTCCCATTTATTGATGATGAGTTGAGATAAATTGTCACAAAAACCTACTGGGGAGATACCATAGCTCCAGAGAAAGTGAAGGTTCTTTAAAGTGCCAGGATTTGCCTAAAGTCATGGTTAGTGATTGATGAAACTGAGCCCCATCCCCCAGGACACTTTACTTCAAGTATGCTCCTCTGCACCACGGCAAAGGGTGACAGAACAAAGGGATTTATAAATGCCACGAACACTCAGCACTCCATACCAATCAAATGAAAGTCTAAGCAATCACCCAATATATTGTATTTTCAAAAAGACTTTGAATTCCAGATAATTTCACTTGTCCCACCCAATGTAAGATTTTTTTCCCAAAGAAATATAATATGTTTAACAAACTTGGATTTAAGTTTGTATGCAGTTCAAAAGCATACTAAACATAGCTATTACCCTCAATTCTTCTTGGAAATAGCAATGGTTATTATAATATTAGTGAGATAATAAAAAAGAATTATTTATTGAGGACCTATGATGTGCAATTAATACAATGTCATTAAAGTCTGACAACCACTATATAAATTGTTATTCTCATTCTTTCATGGAAAGGGAAGTTATCAATCCCATATCACACATCAGCAGTTCCCATGCTCTAGGGAACACCGATCTAACCTGAAGAGCTTGTTGGAAAATAGATTGCTGTGCTTTTCTCTGGCTGGTTCTGATTCAGGAAGTTTATACTAGGACCTGATAGTGTGTATGAGTTAAGTTCCCTGGTGATGTTGCAGGTTCAGGGGTCCAATGGTGAAACCCACTGATTTTCCTCCCATAAATGAGAGAGCAAGAAATTAAACTCAGCTTTGCCTAACTTAAAAAATTATGCTATTTCATTATCTTATACAGATTCTACTATAAAGACTTTGAGTTAAAATGTTTTCGATTTAATTTTGTCTTTGATATGTATATACAGATTATTAAAACAAGGGCTAAGAATTTCACACTGGAATTGTAAGAAATAGAGAATTAAACTGAATGAATCAAATCGCAGTGAGAATTACATTAGCCACCAACTGCTCACCTTACCTATTCTATTCCACAGAACAATATTTTAAAGCTAAAAGTTACCTTAGGCCTCATTCAGTTGAACTCCACTTTATAGATGACTGAGTTGAAACCCACAAACCTTTTCTTAAGATGCTTCAGTGGTCCCCCCTACCACACCATTCAAATATCCACACTTCTAGAAAGTTTAACCTCTTCTTTCCTCCACCATTCTGTAGAGTCTACCACTTCCTTCCTTTGCTGTTATTGCTTCCTCTCTGGTCTTTCTTGATTGATGTTACCATCCATCTTTTAACTTTCTGGTTTACAATATTGTCCCCTCTTTTGGACTAGAGCCACCTGGACAGCAAGTACTACATTGACATGTCCCCTGGATCCACTTAGAAAATGTTTATGTAATGAAATGGGATTTTACTTCATTTTGGTTTTCCTTCTTTCACCATTCAACCATTTCTACCACCATGATTTGCTTACTACTAAAATGTAGTTGTTGCTGGCTTGGCTCAGTGGCTAGAGCGTCACCCTGCAGACTGAAGGGTCCCAGGTTCAATTCCAGTACAAGGGCATGTGCCTTGGTTGCAGGCACATCCCCAGTGGGAGGTGTGCAAGAGGAAACTGATTGATGTTTCTAACTCTCCATCCCTCTGCCTTCCTCTCTGTGGAGAGTCAATAAAATATATTTTTAAAAAATAAATAATAAATAAATAAAATGTAGTTGTTAGTAAATACTTTCCCCATTTTTAGTATGTCATTTACAAAGTGAGCAAAGACCTATAAACCAGGAGGTCACGGTTCAATTCCCAGTCAGGGCATATGCCTGGGTCGCAGGCTCGATCCCCAGTCAGGGAAGATGGGCAAAGAGGTTCAGGAGGCAGCTGATCAATAATTCTCTCTCATAATTGATGTTTCTATCTCATTCTCCCTTTCCCTTCCTCTCTGAAATCAATATTTTTAAATAAATAAAAAGTGAGAATTTTAGGATGCTTGTTATTAATGATATTTAATGCATCAAAAAATATTTTATACAGCATAGGAAATACCATCGATAATACAGGAATAACTATGTGTGGTGCCAGGTGGGTACTGGCAATATCAGGTAAAACATTCTTTAAAGCATCTGACTGTCAAACCACTATGTTGTATACCTGAAACTAATACAGAATAGTGCTGAATATTTAAATATTAACTGTAATTGAAAAAAAATTTAATTAAAAATATTTTTTAAATAAACCAAGTATTTTACATAAGTAAAATAGGAATGTGTATGCAAGATTTCATTTAAAGTCTTCTATGCCTCTTATCCTTCAAATATGACCATTTTCCATTTTTGTAGAGAATAGGATTAGAAATCAGTCCATTTTGTCAGAAAAAAAATTATTTGGAGGAAGTACAATGACAGAATAGATTACAGACATAACCTGAAATTCCTATAATAACAATCTTTTACTGCTTTAGGCTAATTCAAAAGAAATATGACGTTTAGATCACATGGACTAGAAAAAAGCCTTCACCAAACTACTGCAGTGAAGTCAGCAGAAAAGAACACCCAGCAGATGCTTCTTTTGAATCAATGCAAAAGCTAATATTAAAGCACACAGTGGGAGAGTGGAGGAGTGGCTGAATCACAGAGCTCTGATATTCCTAACATCTTTGTATAATAGGGCCTCAAAAATAGTCTAAACCCCTTTCTTAAAAATGTCTGGCCCAGCTCGTATTGCTCAGTGGTTAAACATCAACCTATGAGCCAGGAGATCATGGTTGGATTCCTGATGTCAGGGTTGCAGGCTCGATCCCCAGTGGGGATTGTGCAGGAGGCAGCACATAGACTCTTTCTCATCACTGATGTTTCTATCTCTCTCCCCCTCCCTCTCTCGGAAATCAATTTTAAAAAACAAGTCTATACCAAAGATGTTTTACAACCCATGTGTTCAGCGCTTTCCTAGGTTTGACTTTAAAACCTTCAATGTCATCCCTGAGAGTAGGGATGCATTTAAAAAATAACAACAATGCAACAATAATCATAAGAAGAACCCTTTAAAGGATTCTTCTCACATGCCAAGCACATTGCAAAATTTCCTTTACCTAACCTTGGGGAAAAATAAGCATATTCATGATGAAGATGCAAAAAAAAAAAAAAAGCTCAGAGAGGATGACACATGCAGTCATAGATCTGAGTCTTTGGTGCCAAAGCATTCTATTCATGTAAATTGTTACATCCTCTAACTGAAGTTAAAAAAAAAAAACCCTCTATATTTCAATGGCAATGGGACAGTTTTCAAAGAATGATTTTTTATCTTTATTGTGTAAAGTATTATAAGAGAGCCCATTGCATGGAAGAACATATTTGCCAATGTTATATCCGATGGGGGTTTAATCTCCAAAATTTATAGGGAACTCATACAACTTAACAAAAGGAAGATAATCCAATCAAACAACCGGCAAAGGACCTAAATAGACACTTTTCAAAAGCAGACATACCGAAGGCCAAAAGACATATGAAAACATGCTCAAAGTCACTAATCATCAGAGAAATGCAAATCAAAACACCAATGAAGTATCATCTCACATCTGTCAGAATGGCTATCATCAACAAATCAACAAAAGACAAGTGTTGGTGAGGATGTGGAGAAAAAGGAACCCTCATGCACTGCTGGTGGGAATGCAGTCGGTGTAGCCACTGTGGAAGACAGTATGGAGTTTCCTTAAAAAACTAAAAATGGAACTTCCATTTGACCTAGTGATCCCACTTCTAGGACTATATCCCAAGAAATCAGAAACACTAATCAAAAGGGATATATGCACTCCTTTGTTCATAGCAGCATAATTTACAATAGCTAAGATTTGAAGACAGCCTAAGTGCCCATCAGCAGATGAATGGATTAAAAAACTGTGGTACATCTACACAATAAGATATTATGCTGCTATATAAAAGAAAGAACTCTTACCATTTGCAACAGCATGGATGGAACTGGAAAGCATTATGCTAAGCGAAATGAGCCAGTCAGAGAGAGATAAATACCACATGATCTTGCTCATTTGTGGAATATAATGAACAACATAAACTGATGAACAAAAATAGATACAGAGACAAAAAAGCGCTAAACAGACCGACAAGCCTCAGAGAGGAGGCAGGGGAGGGGGGGTGTGGGTGGGGATTGGGGGATGAGAGGTCAACCAAAGAACTTATTTGCATGTATATAAGCATAACCAATGGACACAGACAATAGGGGGGTGGGGAAGGAGGAGCAGCCGGGGGGAGGTTAATGGGGGGGAAAGGAGACATATATAATACTATCAACAAGAATTTCAAAGAATTTGTTTAAAAGAAAGTATTACAGATGTCCCTCCTTTTTCCCCATTGACCCCTTCAAGCCCGAACCTGCCTCCACACCCATCACCATCCCAGGTTTTCATTATACTATTGTCTGTGTCCAAGGGTTATGCATATATGCGTACAAGGTTAAAGAATGATACTCTTAAGAAATTATTCTTCCCTAGAACTTCTGAGATAAATGAAGAGTTTCCCTATTTTCTATCTAGTAGAAAACTAAATTGGAGCATTTCTAGGCATTTGCTGCCTCACCCAAATTTAAGAAGATAGAATATTTCTGTAGTACACTCTATGACCAAGTTGCCATTCTGATAGAACAGAAAAAAATGAAAAAAAAAAAAACATCTGAAAAGGGCTTCTCTACATGTTATTAACAGTCAGAAAGTTTTTCCACTCCCTTGCAAGCCATAACTTTCCAAAGCAAAATAAAATCCACAACAATAAAATCTTAATTTCAAATGCTGTTTTGAGTTTTCTCAATTAAATATTAAAGTGCCTCAGAGATATTAACCCTTGTGATCAAATTCACCCTCCCAGATTGTTTTCTTCACACTCAAAATGTGGCATAAAATCCTTTTAAATTTAGAAATACAGAATTTCTTCTGGGTTCTTCAAGTTCAAACTAATTAGTAAGGTGAAAAAAATAAATCCCCACCTCCTTTAAGAAGCAGCTGAAAAGAGCTAAGTTGCTGGTGGAGAGCTCAGTGTGGAAGCTGGGTTCTTCAGTGAATGGAAAAGCTCCTGTGAGCCTGGTTGTACAATGTGGTGGAAATAAATTAAAACATTGGAATTAATTAGACAGTGTCAGCTAAGGGTAGTAGGGAGCAATATAAATACCTAGAGCTGTAAGGAACCATGGAAGGTGATGATTTATCTGAAAGGCCTGTCTTTTATGGCTCTCAGGAAGAAGGAGAATGAAATGGAAATAATATGACTTGGGAGACAGAGGGAGGGAGGAGGGGGGAAGGTCTCAAGTCCTGTCTTTACCATTTAAAGCTGCTGGACCTTGAAACACAACTAATTTGAACCTCAATCGCCTTATCTATAAAGCAGCAGTAATAATTCTAACATTACAGGGCTGTTTTAAGGATTAGAGATGCATTATTTTAAATGTCTGACATAATAAATACTCCAAGGACCAAGAAATTTTAACTGAAAGAGTCCGTGGCTCATACAAAATATTAGGCAACTATGATTAGCGTCAAAGCTGAAACCAGAACACAGAAACAAACATGCATGTGAAATTATTAGATGCAGGCTCTGCTTGCCCTCATGATGCTTATATAGGCTTCCTCTTTTATTATTTAATATTTGTTCTCTAGCTTTTTGTTGGTGTTTTTCTTATTTGTTGTTTGTAATTTCTAGGTTAAAAGATAAAGTTAGAAGAGAGAGAAATAAACTTCCCTTGAAATTACTGAAGATGCTTAACTGGCAAGATGAGAGTCCTTGGCTATCCCAAAGACAGAAAGACCCAGGCCAGCGGTGGGCAGTTCCAGGACACAGTGAATGCCCTGGATGCCTGGAAGACATGAGGATCCATGGCAACACACTTGGACATAAATTCTGTGTGAAGTGGCTTTCCTTTGGGTTCATGGTGAGGACAGTGTAACATCAACCTCTTGCTAACTAGGTTGCCAAACATCATCCCATAACTGCATTTGGGATTAAGAACTCTCAGAAACACTTCGGCCAAGAGTCTGAAGTACCACCCTTGCTGAAGGCTGGGCTCATCAGGGGCCTGCCAATCCACAGCAGCGACACAAAACCCAGCCCCAGGATACGGGAGCCAAGGCTCTGGGAAAACTGTCTATGCTAAGTGGCAATCAAGATTCAGTCACTCACTTCAAAATTGGGCTTCTGCTTTAGTTTTAACTTGTTTACGTTACTTTTATTCAATATTGACTAGATACAAAAGAATGTTTATAAGATACATGTGCATTGTGAAGAAAAGTGGCACGAATACTTGTGCACCTTCTAATGCCATTACAATGCAGGATCCACTCCCTCCTGTCCCTGCCCAATCCTACTGTCCGATCAACTGTGCTCTGTTGAAATTACCCCCTTACGTCACAATGTGTCATCTTTTTCTGCATTATCATTTGTTTGCTAAGACATCACTCTGAGGATTTTTGCACCCATAAATTGTATTGGCCTATGATTTCACATCCAAGTAACCTCCTCACAAAATGAGTTGAGCGCTTTTCTTTTTTGTCAATGTTCTACAACAGTTGTTGGAATTCTGAAACTGTTTTTTACATGCTGGTTGACCTCCTAGGTAAGAACTCCCTGGTCCTGAAATTTTTAATGAGGCAATGTTTTTAATTGTTCTTCTAAATTTTTTTGTAGATATGTGACTATTAAGACTTTCCCTTCAGTCTTTTTTTAATACATATTTTCTATAAATTTGTCCTCTTATCAAAACTTTCAAATTAATTGGCATAATGCTACTCATATTATTCTGTTGTTTTTAAAATCTCAGGAACTTCTATAGTTTTCTCTTTTTTATTTCTAATATTGGCTTTATTTGTGTCTTCACACTTTTGCGCGATTAATTTTTATAGAGATTTATCAATTTTATTAGTCTTTGCAAGTGAAACTTTTGGCTTGGCTTATCTACTGTTTTAAATGTTTGTTTTCTACTACATTAATTTACTTTATTACTTCCTTCCTTCTACCTTCCTTGTGCTGATCCTATTGTGGTATATGTGTGTTTTCTATATTGAATTAACAATCTAGTTCATTAATTTTGAGACTTCCTTCTTTTACATTATAACCATTAAAATATCACTTTACCTAAATCACCAAAATTTTAATTTGCAGATTACTATTATTTATTTCAAGATATCCTCTATTTTATATTGATGATTCTTTCATTTACAAGTCATTTAGGAATGTCTTTAAATTTGCAAATATATAGCATTTTTATAATTACCTTTTGTACACATTTATATATGAGTTCATTACGTTATAAGTTAATTACATGGCAGTCAGAGAATAAAGTCGATATAAAATCCACCCACTGAAACTTGTTCTGTGGCCCACTATGCATTATATGTAAAGATAGTCCTTATAAACGCAGGAGAAAATGTTTCCTGCAGTTGTGGCTACAAGCTTTCCAATTATGTTATTGAAATATTCTATATTATCATTGATATATGTGTATCCTTATTGTCAGTCATTAAAATATGTTTAAAATCTCTCACAGTGATATTGTTTTCCAAATTTTCTTTGTATTTGGTTAATTTTGGCTTTATATAGTCTTCAGTCTGTTTAGTAGGTATATAGAAAACTAGATTATTATATCTCCTTGGTCAGTTGAACATTTTATCAATATGAAATGGATTTTTTATCCCTAGTAATATTTCATACTTTAAATTATATTTTAAAAGAAGGGTCCCTTACCATTTGGACAACATGAATGGACCTGAAGAGTATTATGTTCAGCAAAATAAGCCAGTCAGAGAAAGCCAAGTATCACATGATCTCATTCATATGTGGTGTTCTGGAATGAACACAAGTGAATAACTACTGGAGTCTAGACCAAATTAAATTTTAGGGAGACTTTATTAGCCAGCCAGCGACTGCTCTGCCTTTTTCCATGCAGGTAGTCCAGAGGGCAGCTCTGACCCTTTGTGTAAGACCGCTTTTAAGCACATTTATCACATCTTGTTTTTGCAGAGCAAGCAATTTCTTAAGTAATGTCAGGGTCATGTTATTGATGACTATGTTATTTACAAGTCATCCTGTTCTTCAGAAAGCTAACAGTGTTCTATCTTGCAAGGCTATTTTGTGGGGTGCAACTGGGATTCAAGACTAAGTTGACTAGGAGGAAGCATGCTCAAAAATTTCTACACTCTAACATGTGGAATGTAATAAACAAAATAAACAGATGAACAAAATAGATCCAGAGACATAAAAGCATGAGATAGACTGAGGAATCTCAGAGGGAAGGCAGAGGTGGGGGAAGGGTATATAGGAAGAGAGAGAGATTTACTGGAGAATTTATATGCATATATGGATAGTCCATAGACACAGACAATCATGTGGTGAAGGCCTGGAAGGGGTGGGTGTGGGGTAGAAGGGGTCACTGGAGGGAAGGGAAGGGACATCTGTAATACTTTCAACAATAAATATAACTAGAAGAAGGAGGAGGAGGAGGAGGAGGAGGGAAAGTAGTAGTAGTAGTAATTGGTCATATAAGCAATGGCTAAGCCTCTTTTCAGGGAAGCAGAACTTTGGATATGAATTTTCTGTCTCTTTTACTTGCTTGGGAAGGAAGTGAGTGGTCATATACATGTAACTACATGTAACAAATTGACCAGGACTTGACTATTGTTCAATCAGGATTGATGGATATATGATTATTCTGGGTATTTTGGTATATGTTAGACTTTCTCACAACACAACTTTTTAAAACTTATATAAATAGTTTCATGTTTTCACTATTTCTGATAAATATAACACTTTTTAAAAATTCTATTTTAATGAAGATAACATAACAATTTCAACATTCTGTTGGTATTTTTCCAACATTTTTATATCCTTTGATTTTCAAACCATGTCCTAATATTCCAGATAGGTCACTTATAAACTCGGTGTAGCAAAAATAAAGTAAGTCCTGGGCAGGTAGCTCAGTTGGTTAGAGGATTGTCCTGATACACCAAGGTTGTGGGTTCAATCCCCAGTTAGGACACATGCAGGAATCAACTGGGGATGCATGAATGGGTGGAATAGCAGGTCAGTGTTGTTCCCTCTCTCCCTGCCTCTCTGTCTAAAAATTAATAAAGAAAACAGAAATTAAAACTACCCAATGCCAAGTAAATTTGTACTTTATTCAGGGATAGAATTCTACATTCAGTCCATAAATCACACAAATGTAAAATAGTGTTGACTGGGGATTTGCTCATTGATTAGAATATATGTATAACACAGACACACACACACACACACCTGACTATATGTATATACACACATACACACTAGAATTTTACATTTTAAAAGTAAAGAATATAAGATGCAACTGTAATGTGTTCTTTAAATTTTTAAAGAATATAAGATGAAACTGTAATGTGTTCTTTAGCTTTTTTTTAGTATATTTTAATGATTTTTTACAGAGAGGAAGGGAGAGGGATAGAGAGTTAGAAACATCAGTGAGAGAGAAACATTGATCAGCTGTCTCCTGCACACTTCCTACTGGGGATGTGCCCACCACCCAGGTACATGCACTTGACCAGAATCCAACCTGGGACCTTTCAGTCCACAGGCTGATGGTCCATCCACTGAGCCAACCTGGTTAGAGCTAAATTTTAATATTTATGTTATAAAATTTACTGAGTCAAAAAACATACTCTGTTAAGTTTTCAGCATACTTTCTTTATTACTCATATCAATTTAATATGAAAAAGGTAGCTTTGTCACTCTACTCTGATGAATGTAATCCTTAGGCTTTCAGTCACAACTAGTGACTGGATACTGCCTGGGAGAAATGAAAAATATCCCTATAAAGCTAAGCTGAAACACTTTACAAATAATGAATATTTTTAATAAAAGAACATTATTTTAAGTTCATCTTGGTCAGTTCCAGTGAAGCACATTGCTTAGGAGGCAATAACGTGTTTCTTGAAAACATTATTAATAACTGATAGGAAGAAGAAAATACAAATGCAAATTTAATCTAGTTAATTCAGAACTGACTAATTTAGAATTTAGAATACAAAAAAAAAAAAAAAAAAACCTGTCAGAACTCTTAGAAACCAAACATCTGTATGGAAAGAATTCCAATAAACAGAACTACTTTCCTATGCTCTCTTCCAAGAAGGAGACAAAGAAAAAAATTACAAGAGGGATTTTATTTAACTTATAGGAGACCTGCAACCCAATTTTAATGCAGTCTGTAATTACTTTACAAAATAAATCCTACAGAAAAAAAGGGGTTGGGGCATGGCAAGGACCTAAAAGTTCTACCATTTCTAAGATTGCATTATACCCAGTTTCCAAGGTATGAGATTTAGTAGAGGAACTGATGTCTGTGTAGCCAAACTGTGTAGCTAGTAGGAGGTACTGGCATTGTCATTGTACTAATAGTTGCATTAGGTCAAGTTGCTAGTTTTCTAGTAGTAGAACCCATGAGAAAACTGGCTAATTGCGCTTAAATTGTAGGTACTTGGCAGAGCTGGGGCTCTACACAAATTTATCTAAAAGCTGATATTTTCTTAGCCGTTTTACAACTACCTCTCTAGTGTATACACAGGGAAACAATCAACCTAAATTATTGCTAACTTACTCTAAGCTATTATCCAGGACTGAGAAAGTACAATCAAATTCAGAAAAAGCTGTAAGGATATAAAAAAAGGCCTGTAATGCTCTTCCACTTTTAGAATTCTCTTAAGTTGAAAACTCGATTTTCATTATTTCACCTTTAAAACTCAGCTAAAGATTATCCTTCTTATTTAACTACTTGCCATGCAGTTATTTCATTGTTAATTTCTTCCTTGTACTTATTAATGCTTTGAATACAAGCAAGAACTGAACAATGATTTGAGAGGTCGATCCTGAATTTAGTAAAGTTAACTATTTTCATTTTTTGGAGTATATCTGCATCAAATTTGGAAGATCTTAGAAAAGAAAATAATGCAAATGTAATATTAAAAAAAAAAAACTGATTTACTGGAAGTGCCTAGAGATTTTTATTCAGATTTCTGACTTTGTTCTTTTATGACAGATAAAACTTGACAATCCCATCTAGGTGTTTTCTTAACTTACCGATCAAAATGTGAAAACAGAGAAACATGAAAATAGTTTATTAAAACAGTAAAATTCTTCTATGTAGAATATTTATTTCAGAGGTCACATTAGCATCTGAGTGTACATACACATGTCAGAGTTAAAAAGAAGATGGGCTTTTCTCTCCTTGGGAGTCATTTCAGATTTAAAATACCAGCAAACACTCATATTTTAAAGGACACTACTCAGAACTTATATAAGTAGACAAAAATATATATATATGAAGCTGATATCTACATAAAATGATACTCATTTTACTCAAGTAAGATAATGTAAAGCACCTATTTAGTGTTAGGTGGTATTCATAAAAACACTCACATACATAATTTAATTCTTACCATAATCTTATGTGGTAGGTTTATAAAACAGATTTTAAAACATAAGCCACAGTGATCAGTCACCAAGGGTGAAGGCTAAGGAATTTGAGCACATTAAATGTGGATATTCCTGCTAAACTGACTAAGCAAGATTTTTGCTAAAACTAGGTGATGCAGAGACAAGAAGAACAGGGAAGTTTAAAGATGCAGGCTAGTTGAGAAGAGGAGCCTGACTAAAGTTTGGTAAAAAACATCAGCAGTCTAGGTTTTGTTATTTGGGGGGTGGTGGCTAATGGGGCCGTTTTTAAATTACAAATTTGATTATTCCAATAAATATAGAACTACACAGCTTTTCTACCTCCTCTTATAATCAGTTTTAGGTTATAATCACTTTTTTAGGTTATTCATTTCATTAAATGTTCAAATAAGTTGTTCCTAGTAACTCTTATCATCTTAATGTGTGTAGAATCTATAACAATGTGTCCTTTTGCATTCCTAATATTATTTGTGCATTCTTTATTCTGATCAGTTTCACCAAGAATTAATTGATTCCTTTTGTTTATGTTTTCTATTTCCATAATTTCAACTTCTAATATAACTTCCTTCTTTCTGTTCCTTTTGGGTTTATTCATTTAAATCAATACTTTTCCAATTGGCATTGCTGTTGTGTTCATTTTTTTTCAGTTTTCTTTTTCATTTTTAATATATGCATGTAAGACTACAAATTTTCCTCTAAATACAGCTTTACTGGTATCCCATGCTTTTTGTCTTTTTTTTTTAATTAGATTTACATTCAACATTATTTTATTTAGTCTCAGGTGTCCAGCATACTGGGTAGATATTCATATACTTTACAAAGTGGTCACCTTGATATGTTAAGAATACACTTGATACCATACATAATTATTACAATACTAGAGGCCCAGTGCACAAATTTGTGCATGGGTGGTGTCCAGCTGGTCTGCCTTGATTGGGGGCTGATGGGGTTAGGGCTAATCGGGCCAGGCCTGCTGGGGAGGAGGGGACATGGGAGGTTGAACGGCTGGTCCTGCCCCTGAAATGCATGGGGGGGGAGCTGCCGGTGGTTGGCTGGCCAGCCCCACCTTTTGGTCAAACTCCCAATAAAATGGACACTTTGCCCATTAGCTTTTTATTATATAGGACTAGAGGCTCGGTGCACAAATTCATTCACCAATGGGGTCCCTCATCCTGGCCTGCAGAATCGGGCTGAAACCAGCTCTCCAACATCCCCTGAGGGGTCCCAGATTGTGAGATGTCACAGGCCAGGCCAAAGGACCCCATCAGTGCACAATCAGGGCCAGGGAGGAATGCAGGAGGTTGGCCAGCCTGGGAGGGACTGTGGGAGGATTCCAGGGCGTGTCCAGCCCATCTTGCTCAGTCCCAATTGGCCAGACCCCAGGATCAAGCTAACATACAGGCCAGAGCATCTGCCCCCTGGTGGTTACTGCATGACATAGAGAGTGGTTGAGTGGCCTTAGCATATCATTAGGATATTACACTTTGATTGAACGGATTTCCATACTTAGCATATTATACTTTTATTATATAGGATTATTGATTATATTCTTTATGCTGTATTTTACATCTCCATGATTTGTAACTACAAACTTATAGTTATCAGTTCCTTCATCTTTTTTACTCAGACCTCCAAACCCATCTGGCAACCATCAGTCTGTTTTATGTATCCACTAGAGGCCTGATGGATGAAAATTCATGCACTGGAGGGGTGGTCCCTCCGCCTGGCCTGGTCCTTCTCACAGGCTGGGAGCCCTCGGGGACAGGGGGAAGGCAACCTGGTGATC
Organism: Lasiurus borealis; assembly: GCA_004026805.1. Taxonomy (NCBI): domain Eukaryota; kingdom Metazoa; phylum Chordata; class Mammalia; order Chiroptera; family Vespertilionidae; genus Lasiurus; species Lasiurus borealis. The sequence goes on from PVJN01026192.1 coordinate 18,381, forward strand.
AGGGGAAGGCAATGCCCCATCATACTTCTGCTGCTGCCACTGCCAGCAGCACAAGCCTTGGCCAGCCCTGGTTACCTAGGCCTCAGGCAGCCCTAGGTGGCTGGATAGACACCATCCGAGGCTTGCCTGTGCCTCAGGCTGGCCCTGGACAACTGGGCAGCCAATATCTGAGGTTTGCTGGTGCCTCGGGCCAGCCCTGGGTAGCTGGGGGGCTGAGAGGACTGGGGAACTCCAAAGGCAGGCACATGGCAAGGCCAGGCCTATCTGGGGAATTGCGTGCCACCATCTTGTGGCTATGGGGCACCACCATCTTTGAGGGTGGGCCAGTCAATTAGCATATTCCCTTCTTATTGTCTGTGGGTGCCACCATCTTTGAGGACAGAACAGTCAATTAGTATATACCCTCCTTATTGGCTGTGGGCACCGTCATCTTTTGCAAGGTCAGGGCATTCAATTAGCATATTCCCTCTTTGTTAGATAGGATGAGTCTGTTTCTATTTTGTTTTTTTTTCATTTAATTTGCTCTTTATATTCCACATTTAAGTGAGATCATATGGTATTTGTCTGTCTCTATCTGACTTTTTTCACTTAGCATAATACCCTCTACATCCATCCGTGGTGTCAGAGAAAAGGGAACCCTCATGCACTGTTGGTGGGAATGCAGATTGGCACAGTCACTATGGAAAACAATATAGAGGTTCCTCAAAAATTAAAAATGGAACTGCCTTATGACCCAGTGATTCTGGGTATCTATATCTGAAGAAACCAAAAACACTAATTCAAAATAATGTATATTTATAATGTGTTCATTGCAGTGTCATATACAACAACCACATTTTTAATATAGTATTTTCATTATCATTCAATAAAAAGTATCTTATAAATCCCATTTTGTTTTTCTTTTTGTTTATTCATGAATTATTTGTACATGTATCTCTTTATTTCAAAGCATACAATATAATGATATAGTAGATATCTTTTTTATTGATTTCCAACATAATTGCACTATAGTATTACATTATACTCTGTATGATTTTAATAATTTCAAATGTGTTGTGAGAGTTGCTTTTTGGCCCAACATATTACCAATTTTTGTAAGTGTTCCATATGTACTTGAAAAGAATGTATATTCTACAGTTGAGAGAAACTGTTGTAAATATCTTTGTGAGGTCAGGGTTACTAATAGTGTATAAGTCTCCAATCCCTGTGCCCTTTGCCTGGGAGACTGTTGAAAACTCTACTCTCAGCTACGAGACAGTTGATAAATGTTCCCCTATCTAGGAAGGAATAAGTGAGGGGACAAACTTAAACAACAGACTCACTGCCCAGGGCCCATTCACCTCCATCTAGCCCCATAATTGTTTACACTCTTGTTATACCCTTGATACTTTCCAGTAGGGGTGTGTGTGTGTGTGTGTGTGTCCAGATTTCTTAGTTAAACTTAGTGGAATATTTTATTTGAAATGCTGGGCTTCCCTAACTAAGAACACATCTATTTGTTCTATCTCCTGGAATGTGATATCTATAAGAACAATAACTTTGTCACTGTTGTATCTTCAGTGCAAAGAAAAAAATACACAGAGTAGGTGCACAACAAATATTTGGTGAATGAATGATTATATGCTTCCACTCCAACATAATAAATGATTCTTCTTGGCTCAGCAACTTTCCAAACACTCATTTCTAGAAACAAAGCCTTTCAAAAGCTAAAAAAAAATTTAGCTCTACATTTAGAATAATTGGATAGTTACCCTTTCTAATCATATCTATAAAAGTCCCAGGAGTACATAATTCATTGACCACTAAAAAATGCACTTCTTCAAATTTAAGGTTAGAAAGTGTGAAGTTATATGTTTAATTAAAATTAGCTTTAATTCCATGTGAGTTTAAGATTAATGTGACTGCACAAAAAATAGACACATTAGGGACTCTCCATGTGAGAATAACATTAATTATTGTGCTTGCAGTTGACAAGTCTTTTATCTGATAAATTCTAGGATTGTGAAGACATTTGAAATATATGTTTCTTCCCAGTTATTTCCCTACTGAGTTATTAAAAGATTTTTTCAAGCAAGATAATTTTTACCTTTACTTAAAACAGTTCAGGAATTACTAAACCTTCATCTACATATGAAAAGACAAACAGAGATAATATAAACTTATCCAAGATCACAGAAGTTAACCAATAGTTTTTGAATACATGGCCCTGGTTTCTTGACTGGTCTCTGGACCACTATATCAATAGAGTTTTAAATTGTTGGGGGCGAAGGCCTATCTGAAAATACTAATCAAATTAGCTTCTACCTTTGACAAACAAGTGAAATATAGATTAGTAGGGAAGTAGCTATCAACCGCCTAGAAAATCTCCTAGAAATGAATCATCTCAAGAATTTTCACACTTGTTCAAACTTTGTTCTTCTATTGCCTTTTTTCTGTCCTTTTCTAGAAGTTTGAATGAAAGGCTAAAGGGCTAGTGGCATCCACCCTGGCAGCTATGGACAACCCCACTGCTAATGGACCTACTGCCCTGGAAGGCCTTCATCTCTGCCAGTGATTAGTGGCTTCAATGCCTAAAATTGAATGTCTATAGTTGAGTACTCAAAGGTGACAAGTCATTTCCCATGTCTGGTGAATGACAAACTTCTCTGGCTTTAATTAGATTAGAAAAGGGTAAGTGTCCAGCAATCCTAGATGAAGAGATAAAAGAGGTCAAGTAGCCAGCCAAAAAGTGTACTTTAAGAAATCCAGATGCCCAAAGCTAGAGGTCATGCAGGCTACTCAGCTCAGCTAACTTAAAAAGGTTGCGTACTTTAATCATTGTGAACCTCCTGAACCTAACCTGATCCTGTCACATAGAAGGAATATCACCATCTCAAGTGATAGAAAGCCTGGCTCATTTAATCCAAATCATTACAAGTATGTTGGTGCCCCAGTAATAACAATGGACTTTGCTTTATAATTATGAATTCAATAATTTTATGTATTTGATACTTTTCAATCTATTACAGTCATTAATGCTTTTATTATACTTAAAAATGCTATCAAATAGTCTGTGATTATATCTATTCTACACTGTTTAATATTTTTATTGGAATATAACAGCACACATAATATAACAGTACACCAAAGAATACAGTCTGTTTAATTGCTACCTCCAAAATAAACATAACCATGTCACTACAACCAGATCAAGAAATAGAGCATCACCAGCAACCCCAGAAGTTCCCCTCCAATCACTAAGTCCCTTTTACTTTGAATCCTACCACCATGTTAATTTTGCCTGCTTTTTAATGCATTCATTATATATATGGATGGATCTGGCTTCATTAGTTCAGCATTATATTTGTGAGGTCTGTCCATGTTAAATATAGTAGCAATCTGTTCACTTTTATTGCTATATAATATTCTATTGTCTGAATATACAACAACTTATTTAACCATTCTAAATAGTGGATACTTGGTTGTTTCCATATTTTAGTTCTCATTAATTTTTAAGCTTCTATATGCAGTCTTTCAGGTATGTTTTGGTAAACAGAATACGATTATATTCAATATGTAACTAGTGCATTGCAAGAATTTTAAAACATGCAATGCTTGACTATTCAGTCAAGGGAATTGACCTCTTTTCCCTTAAGTTCTCAAATAAAAAAAAAAAAATGACTATAGCCAACACAATAAAAGCTGTCTGGTGTGAAATCTGTCTTGAACCATAAATATATAGGTCATATAATAGAGTTGCATCTTATTGGTCATGTTGCATAATAAGATTGTGTCTAATTGTTTAATTCTTGGTACCACAAATTCTTGTATTTTTTTAAATATATTTTTATTGTTTTCTGAGAAGACGAAGGAGGGAGACAAAAAGAGAAATATCAAAAGATAATCACTGATCGACTGCATACTAAGTCCACAACCTGAATACATGTACCAACAGGGAATCGAACTGTGACCTTCTGGTTCAGAGGTCGATACTTAATGACTGAGCCATGCTGGCCAGGCTGGCATGTGATTTTTTTTAAAGTCAATTGGGAGCAAAAAGGATAGGTAACTGGTATTCTTATTATTTTTGTAAATCAATCAAAATTATACCTATATTTTTGTCAGATTGGCAAAAATATATAATACATTTTTTAGCATGCCGCAGAATTTTAGTAATTAGCTGATGTGTGCCATAAAATGAAAAAGGTTTTCATTTAGACAATAAACTCAACTTAGGCAATACACTCAACATTTTGAACCTCTGATAAAACTGAAAACCACAGCCACGTTGTTGCCTAGGTGATAGATTAGTACTGCTGCCTCTGTTGTCCATAGCAAAATGGTTTATGCACAGACCCTCTTTGTAATACCACTAGATTCTAATAAACTTAGGGGACAGGTATACCAGTTGGCAGAGCCTACATCCTATGCCCATGCTCAAGCTGCAAGGTAGACTGAGAAAGCAAATTCCTCACATTGTTTCAGACATTTCTGCACACAGGAAGGGGATTTAGATCCTCATCAGTCAAAAGGAATACCAGAAGTCCATTTCATTAGGCATTCAGTAGATGTTGGTTGATCTGAATTAAATGACCCCACTCCTCTCACAATATGATAAAATATAAGGACGTCTGAACCGAAGTTTAACAGCTAGTGCCACAAGAACACCTGGGCATTTGACCCTGAATTTACTCCTTGCAACACTGATTTTTGGAATATAGTGAGTTAAGATATATATATGATTTAACTGCGCACCATTCTCTAACAGAGCTTGTTAAGAAGATTAATTATGACTTCTTGGGACATATGGTTGAATTTTATTTTACAAATATTTTTGGAATTCTGTAACAGTTGGGATTATTTATTTTGCAAGCGATCAAAAGTCAAACAAGCTTAATAAAGTTAATCTGTCCTTAGAAATAGCTCAGTCCTTAATTCAAGCAGAGTATGATCATCAAAAACATGCTGCCCAGAACCCAATTTATCTTTATTTCTCTACAATGTGTTCTATGTATACAGCCTCAGTTTCAGCTATAGGCAGTACACCAAGCGAGCGACCCTTTCCACTAATACACACACACACACACACACACACACACACACACGATTCCATCTGTAGTGTTAGCCAAATAAATGCCATACTTATGAACCCAAGAGACTCACATGCATCTTCCAGTGACTGTTGTAGAAGAAAGTGAAAGCCTCTTTTTCCCCAGCAACCTTACCAAATATCTTTTAACATCTTAATGCATTTGGCTGGTTTATGTATTCATTTATGAACCAGGTACTATGAATAAAATAAAATAGGATTCCAACTTTAAGATTATCAGAACTCAACCTTAAGGCTAAAATGGATAAATCCCACCCTTTCATCACCATGACCAAGAATGAAAGAACATGGTTCCACCAAAGGAAACATCTTGGAGAGGCAGGATGCTATTGGAGGAAAGCAATGAAATAGGTCCAAGAAGGCATACAACAAAAGACCATTATGAATTGGTTTGGCTTTTCTGGTAATTGAATTCACCCCCCTTTTTTCAGTAGTTAAGAATTAGACAGTCTGCTAAAGACTATTATTAACATAATAGTCTTAAAAGCACTCAGTGATTTTTCAGTGATGGAATTCATTCATAGTTCCTAATTTATTATTCTTCTCAAATTTTCATATGCTTCCTCTTACATGTCAGACCAAAAACTCAGACACTAATGTTTCTATCTGATTGTGAATTGATAATATTAAAAATTGCTGGTAGTAAAACAAGGAGTGCTATAGACAGAGTCACAGACTGCACCTGTTCCCCTAGGCACCAGGCCCTTTGACTACTCCTTAGATCCGAATTCCTCAAGATATTCCCAGTACTAAGAATGACCTCTGAAATTATTGTGAAAATCATATGTTTAGTTCAGATATTCTGAGTGGACAGCATTGAAAATCATGATCACTTGGATAACTTCTATTTCTAAAACGTTTTGAACTTATAGATCTTCATGTCCCAAGAGGCAACACCAATTCTACAGTGCACCGGTTTCTTTCTTTCTCTAGGAGATTCCATGAATCATCAAAATCAATCCCTGGCCTGTCACAGCAGCTTAAGAAGTCTGTACTCCTGCAATATAATTGCAATTCATGAAAAATCAATAGTATGCTAAATTGTGTGTGTGTGGTGGGGGGGGGGGGTTAATAACTAAATTGTGCAGTACTAGCAGGCATTGACTCATTGCAGCTAAGCTCACTGTCTCCAGCACTCAATGGAGTAACTGGAATAATATATTTTTATCTGCCAATGACAACCTGTGTAAAGTAGTCAGCCTGGAAGGAGAGGAAGGAGACAGGTATGTCACTTGGTGCAGAAAAGGCAGCTTGACATTTGGCTTCCTTTGTACCTGTGTTCTAAAAGAAAATGGAACCATCTGGCAGCTTTTCTTTCAAATACCCCATAGGCAAGATGCATACTGAGATCGCACATCCAATCCCAGGTAGGAGACACATTTCTGCCTTTGCAGATCCCCTCTTGGGAAGTTCAAGGCTTAGAGCTGCTGGCTGTTGGCACTGCCCACCTTACTCAGCAAACCAGAGATGAGAGGGTGGTAGGGAAGTATTTTCCATTCACTTAACACGCTGTCATTTGCCATGACATCAAGGATGGAGCACCAGCTTTTGTCAAAGCAGCAGAGACAAGCTGTCTGGGAACTTTATATTCAGGTTGCTCTCTGCTTTGGGATGGCAGCAATCTGGCCAATTGCTCTGGCAAGTGTGGAAGGAAGAAAATCAGAGGCTGCTCTGCCTTCATAGCCATATTAGTTCTGATGATGCTGAATAACTTTGAGAATTAATATGTTGAAGCAAGCTGCACCTGTCTAATTGTATTGCCTCCTGAGAAGTAAACATCTTTTGTACAGTCGCAAAATAGACCAAGCATTTTGTTTAGAAGCCCTCCCTTCTATGTGTCTTGTTGTTAATCAAGTTGCAGAGACTCTTTTAGTTTTATGTTATTATTCAACTTTGGAACATTAAAGAAAATCCTTGTGCCACTCCCTAGGCTCCTATCTTGTTGCCTGTACAAGTAAAAAGATTTTTTTTTTACATTACTCCATTGAATTGGTAATATTTCATTACACACTTCTTCTATTGTTGAATATTTAAGTTGTTTTAAATTATATTGTAAATAATGTTGCAATTAACATTTTGGGGCAGGAAAAGGTAGGGGAGAAAACCCACTTTTTTTCTAATTACAAAATCAACACATGTTCACTGCATACATTTTGTAAAAGCTAATAGTAAATCAAGAAAATTTCACTTAGATAATGTCCTTCCATATTTTTTCTTTATGCATTGAAGAGTTAATTTAAATATGGTACTGTCCTTTCCCTTAGCAATAAGTCATGTGTATTTCCCTATATAATTAAATATCCATAAAGTCTGATAGGTTTGAGCCTTATAAACAGTCACCTGAGTCTCAGTCCAGTTTCAAGAATTTACTAGATATGTGGCTTTCAGGTGTTATAGAGCATCTTCAAGGCATTAGGTTGGTATAAGGATTAAATTATGAAATGCATATAAGTGCATTAAGTGTCACATAGTAAATATTCAATAAATACAGTCATTAATACTAGTATTATACATCATTTTAATGGCTCCAAATAACTTTATTGGGTAGAGCACATTATTAACTCATCTCAATTACTGAATATTTTAGTTATTCACACTTTTTCATTAATATCAAGGAAGAGGAGGAACATAAACATCCTCATATGAACATCAGTGCAAGTATCTTTCTATGTCCTTAGCCTAAATACATAGGAATGCAATTACTGTGTCAAAGGATATGGCTGTTTGGGGATTTTTAAAGCATGTGTCAAAAAGAAAAAAATCCAGGAAATTTGCACCAATTTATACACCCACATACAGCTCACTGTCCTTCCACTTTGTTTGCTAAAATAGCTAAGAAAAAATAAAAATATATGAACCAAGTTTTTACAAAAGCCACTGCATAACTGAGGATGAAACTGTTATAATTTTTAAGTGCGACAAATGATGTACTTCTTTTATTCAAATCTGTATATGCTATTACTGCTACTAAATTGAGTTTGAAAATAAAAAATGTTAGAGGGAGATTTTCAAGTCAAATCACAGCATCCAAAGTGTCAAAGTAGACATTTTAAAAAGTAATGAAGCATATTCTAATCACATTTCTTTAAAGGTTCATTACTAATATTTCTGTAAGAATGAATGTTTGAACACATAATAAACCAAAACCCAAGATATAACAAATATTTCTAATATTGCTATTGATATTAGTGGCAAAGCACCTCACATTTTCAGAGTAACATATAATTTCATAATTTAAGACACTGAGCTGCTTCTAAAATATTCACTATCACAGGAGAATTTAACACTTTTTCCTTAAACATATAATACCAACAGCCTAAAAATGTATAAAACAGCCTAACAAAGTCACAAATTCTCATTACACAGAAGTTATACTATACCATTTCATAAAATAGTTGCATTGAATTCCTTATATTTCTAACATCATTTAATGTGTCATATCAAAAGCTTATGCTGTAAAGAAATGTTTTAGTATCTTTTATGAGAGACTAGAGGCCTGATGCATGAAATTTGTGCAAGGAGCTCAGCCCTCACAGCCCTAGTTGCCTCACAACCCCGCCCCTCACCCATCTGGTCTAATTAGCATATTAGCTCTTCATTATATAGGATTTTCTTCATACAAACTGTAAAAAAAGGAATCTTGAGATTCTGTAGTCTACTGAAATTATTTTTAAATTTCGGGTTAAAACTTATCAGAAATTTCCTGAATGATAAAAGCCCTTCTAAACTTCAGATACTTGTCAGAGATCATGAACCAGCAAACAAGAATATCTTCTGGCTGAGACTGGTTTGCCTCAGTGGATAGAGCATCGGCCTGCGGACTGAAAGGTCCCAGGTTCGATTCCAGTCGGGGGCATGTACCTTGCTTGCGGCCACAACTCCAATAGGGGGTGTGCAGGAGGCGGCTGATGGATGTCTCTCTCTCATCGATGTTTCTGACTTTCTATCCCTCTCCCTTGCTCTCTGTAAAAAATCAATAAAATATATATTTTTTTAAAAAGAATATCTTCTGAACTCTTGAGGAGAAAATTCTTTCTCCCAATCACTAATGGCTAATAATATAAAGAAGTTAGCACTTGCCTTAGCAAAGTATGCAAGAATTTAAAATAAATTAGTAAAGAAAACTTTTATAAATATTTTAAGCCTTGATAGCTAGCTGGGTGACTTCCCCCTACACACCCTAATATGGTAATGACAGCCACCTTGCACGTGTGCATACATCTGTTGCAAAGTGAATGAGAGAGTGTGTGGCCAAATCAGCAAAGAGCTAGCACCACTTGAGAAAAATTACTCTATTTATACCTGTCCTGTAATTGGGGGCTAGTAGAATAATCATCCCATAAAACAAATCAAATATTGTTACATCTTAACCTTGTAAGATACTTGGCCAGAGTAAGATTTCATAATGTCTATGGAACACTAGGCTTCAGCTGTTACTAACTAAAGTATGGGTCATTGCCATTGTCATCTTCATTTTATTATATACACAAATTCTCAGGTTGCTTTTGTATCATGCTGTGACTGTACTTAGCATACAAAATCATAAATGAAACATCTCTACTCTCTACTGTATTAATTGAATAAGCTTCTCAATCTCTCTGGACCTCAGTTTTCTCATGTGTAAAATAAGAATATTTCTTATAGTGTTGCTTTGGAGTTTTCTAGAGATCTAGTTCAAATTTATAGCCCACTACCTGGCACAGTATGATTTACTCAGTAAATCATAGCTACTATCATTAATTAATTTCAGTACTTTATAATTGATATTGTTCATTAGATTGTTAATAATAGATCCTTGAGATTTTTTCCTAACAGCGATTAGGTGCACCAAGCAATTGGCAAGTGAATAAAACAGTGCCATTGTTAAATAACACTTCATGCAGTTCAAATGGGGGAAAATATTTTAAGCTAACTCTGTTCTAGACATGCATGCACAGCAAGTAGTAAAAAAATCTAAGAAACATGCTGTTTCTGGGCTGCCCAAGTGGCAGCTCTGCAGTAGTCAATTTCACATCAACAGAAGATAATAGACCGAATCAGAGATGGGTTCAAGACCATTTGCGCTCACTGGACCGCCACTCCATACTGTGGGTCATGCTGTTTGAAAGCTGACCTTGATGGCAACAGCAGAGTTTCACCAGCACTTGCAGTCTACTCTGCTCTTTGTATTAAACAGTTACTAAACTTAAGCTTTGTGCACTCAACAAGATGAAATGCAAAGTTTTAAAATATCAGAATGAAATAATGTATGCAAGAGTTGATGGCAAATATTGACCAGCTGCCTATTGAATATAGGTTAAAAAGGCATCAGAATATTTAAATTAAAAGCCTCTAACAATGAAAAATATTAGACACTGAGGTAAAATTTCTACTCCACTGTCTGCTCACAAAAGCTGCTAAGCATTCAAAAGAGCAGCTTTGTTTAATTCAATTTTTTAGTCTCTTTTTTCCTGCTTTTTTTTATCTCTCCTCTGACCTATTCTATACAACTAGGTCCATAACAAACTTATCAAAACATTAGTTAACATAAGCAGTAAAATTCATCAATGATTTTTCACAGTTCATCATGTCACCAGGAAGGTACTGTGACCAAGGCATATCTGCCCTTGCATGGTCTAGAATATGTTGATTCTTGACTTCCTGCAGGAAAGAGTCCTGGTGATTTTGAGAGTACATTTATTAAAGCTGGGAACAGTGAAACAAAGGAAGGGCTTAAGATAGAAGAGGCAAGATCACAGTAACAGAAGTGAGCCACACTGGACTGCCTGGGCTCAGGAAGGGAAGTTACAGAGGCACAAGGACAGTCCTTGGAGACAGGTTCATAGGGCTAATATGGGAGGAGCTGCCACTGCCAACTGCTTCCCTGGTTGCAAGGGGGACCCTTGTAGCTTAGGAGAAAGTAACAGTACACATCTGAGAAAAGGGGGTGGGGCACAAGGACGAGAGAGAGAGAGAGAGAGAGAGAGAGAGAGAGAGAGAGAGAGAGAGAGAG
>PVJN01026193.1:0-29280 GCA_004026805.1 Lasiurus borealis
CCCTGCCTGGCCCAGAGTAGCATTGAGTTTTACATATGCTAACGACTCTCCTCCTAGGGCCAGGCAGAGGGCAGAGGGAGCTCCGAGCTTCAGCAGAGTAACAGCCCCCAGAGACATCGCCTTTTCAGTCCCTGTACCTGCCCATGTGCCACTTCATGAGATAGAGGGAGGAGGGACTTTGCAGGTGGGATTAGTCAAGAACTCTGACTTGTGGTTTGATCCTGGACTGCCTGGGAGCCCAGGGTCATCACAAGGTCTTCCTAAGAGGGAGGCAGCAGGGTCAGGGTCAGAGAGATGGAAGACGTAGGTAGCATTGCTGGCTGTGCAATCAGAGGAAGGGACCATGAGGCAGAGATGTGGTGCCACTAGCAGCTGGAAAAGTCCAGAAAAGGCTCTTCCCTGGAACCTTGGGAAGGACTAGCCCCAATCACTACCTGGGCTTAGCCCCATGAGGTCCATTTTGGATTTCTGGCCTTCAGAATTGTCACAGAATAAATGTCTACGGAAGTCCCTAAATCCGTGGTAATTTGTTACAGCCACCCTAGGAGGCTCATCTGGACACCAACCCGGGCGCATCCCGGAGTTCTCATTTTGTAGATGAGCAAAAACGAGGTGACTCCAGTCAGGCCTGGGGGGAGGGGAGGCAAACCTGCTTCTTAGCCAGACCCCTTGATGGGGGACAGGAGAGAGGGGCGACTTGTCCAGGGGTAGGAGAATCCTGGAAGCCTGGACTGCAGAGCCTCAAGTTCCGCCACGGAGGCCGGTGCAGAAACCAGGCTCCAGGAGTGTCTCCTCTCCCAGGGCTGAATTTGCTTGTGCTGCTAAAACACTCGAGCCGATCTGCTGCCAGGCGTGTGACCCGCCGCCTCTGAACCCTGCCCGCCCTCTGCAGCCCGACGCCCGCCCGCGGCGCCCAGCCCGTCCCTGGAACCCCAGCCAGGCATGCCATTCCCGAGGCGCCTCCTCTTCATCCACGAGGCGGGGCCTCTTGTCCGGCCACTCGGGGGCAACCGGCAGCGGGGAGCGCCAGCGTGGGGCGCCGTGGACTCCGGAGGCCGGGCCAGCCCGAGGGAACCCAGGCGGTCAGGCCGGTGCCCGGGCTCCTCCGGCCCAGCGCTAACGCCGCCTCGCCGCTGGAGCGGTTGCCAGGGCAACGCGTTTACGTCAAAGAAAGTGGCTCAGTGCCCGGGCTTTCAGGCAGCAGGAGGCGGAGTCTTGGCGCTGGGCCAATAGGATTTCAGGGACCTAGGAAAGTGGCGTGGCGTGGCCTTCAGCCAATGGGAGAGGCGGCGAGCGTAGAGCCGCACCTCTTTTAAAGGGGCCGCACTCATCTTTTTGTGGTCTGTCTACTTCCTCGTGTAGGGTGGCAGGTGCACAGCCTGCAGTATCGGGGTATGCAGACCGGTTCCGACCCTCCCTGAGCCTCAGTTTCCGCCAGATGCGCATAGCAAGGGCGTGGAGGCAACGCATTTAGAGCCTGTGGCTTCCCTGATGGGGACCCCTGCATTTATGTGGCGCCATAGTATGCGACTGGACCCTATGCAGCAACAGCCCACTCTCCCTGGGAGTCACCACGTCCTGAGGTTGTCGTGCCCTGAGATTATAATGTGAGGGCGTACCACCGAAGGCCACACGGCAGGTGGGGGGCCGAATTTGTTCCCCAGGCCTGGGATCCTCCCCCCACCCACCCCTCTGTAACATCCCTTACAGAGACCCTTACCCACCTGAAGGAACAGAGAGGTTGGTTCCATTGGGTCTCAGGTCTCAGTGCCTGGCACTGTCTCCACACGGGTAATGATGGTAATGAGGACCTGGACCCTGTGGTTTCTGGGGACAGTGACCATAGCCACAACGTCCCTCCACTATGGACAGACCCTCCTCGCCACTCTCCTGCCTCCTCCTCGTGTCTCAGTCCTGGACTGCCTCCTGGGGTGGCTCTTAGGAGCATAGAGATTGCATGAGGCCAGGACCCCTGCCAAGGCTAGCCTCAAGGAATAGGGCTGGCACCTGGAGGGGAGGCAGGGCCAAAGATTTGGGGAGGAGAAGGGGGGCAATTAGCCTGATAGGGTTCCTGGTCCATAGGAAGTTTTGAGATGTGGACCCAGCTTCCCCCCTGGTGGCCCTACTTTCTGCCCCCGCATCAACTTCCACCCCAGCACTTTTGGACGCCACTATCCTGGGGTGTCCTGCTTGGATCCTGTTCCCTTGTCCCTTATGTCTATGATGTAAGACATTAGCTGTTGGGGGCATTTGGGAATTCTTTGTATAATTTTGCAACTTTTCTGTAAGTTTAAAACTAGTTCAATATAAGGTAAAATGAAAGAGAGAGCACACCTAATGTTACGTAATTTCTAAACAGTGTTGTGTGTCCCCACACACACTGACCCATGAAATATGGCGATCACAGCCCTGCCTGCAGCTGGACATGCCTCCCAGGGGGCACGGCCTCCAGCTCTTCTAAAAGCAGTCGTCCTGCTTCCCACCAGGTGTCTGAGAAGGGCTGGCTTTGGCACCGAGGAGGCCTGTGGGCTGTCGGTGGTCTCCACACAGTGGGAAGCTTTCCCATGTATCCAGGATTCTTTTTGGGGTTTGTGGAGATACTACTGGGGTGAGCTGTGAAGATGGGGGAGGGACCACCTGCCAAAGATGTGGTACCTCTAGAAGCTGGAAAAAGCAAGAAAAAGAGTCTCCCCTGGAACTTCCAGAAAGAACCAGCCCAGCCACACCTGGATTTTAGCTTTTTGAGGACATCTGGCCTCCAGATGTGAGGTGATAAAAATCTGTGGTTTTAAGCCACTAAGTTTTGGTGATTTGTCACAGCAGCCCTAGGGAATCACTGTGTTGTCTCTGCAGGCTGATCCTGAGGGATGATGGTGCATAGGTCTTCTGTTGCTGCTTTGGCATAAATAGGCACGGCTCCTCCGCAGCTTTTGGGGGCTGGGCTGATGGGAGAGGGTGCTCATTTAACACAAGGTGAAATGGGTCCCCCCTTTCTGGCCTCTCCTAAAGGACTCCTAGTGGAAAGCTTCTTCTTTCTTGGCCTGGCTGGGTGCTCAGAACGATGGCCCCCAGAGCTGAACCAGAGGAACAGGCAGGAAGATATGCTCCCACATATGGGTCAGACGGTGGGGGGGAAACAGAGGTTCCAAAAGATGCAGGGTGTCTGCAGGGACACTGGGCTTGTGGCCACCTTCCTGCAACATGGCTGACAGGGACCATGTTGTGGTATCCCAGCCAGTCTCAGGGCCCATCTATCACCGAAGTCAAGACCAGATCCTAGCCCTAGCCGGTTTGGCTCAGTGGATAGACCATTGAACTGCGAATCAAAGGGTCCCAGGTTCTACTCCAGTCAAAGGCACGTATCTCAGCTGCAGGCTCCTCCCCAGCCTGGGCCCTGGTCTGGTGTGAGCAGGAGGCAACCAATGGATGTGTTTCTCTCACATAGATATTTCTCTATGTCTTTCCCTCTCTTTTCCACTCCCTTGGGGGGAAAAAAGTCAGTGGAAAAATATCCTTGGGTGAGAATTAAAAAAAAGACCAGAGCCCCGAGAGGCAGAAGGCTCCAGCAACTTTGTCAATCAACACTGGGGGCTCATGGGGGAGCATGCATGACTCCAACTTCCATTTCCAAGCATGTGTTGCAGGGAGTTCAGTGTCACCAGTGTGAAACTCAGGTCAACCCTGGCATGTGATAGAAAGTCAGATAGACCTTTGAGGCCAGCAACAGGGCAACGGTGTTGAATTCTGCCAACAGGCCCAGGCTTCCACCTCGTCTGTTTCTCGCTGTTTTGCAGTGCAGCGACCTTTCTGGGAGCAGAATTCCCGCCCAGTGGGAGGGGCAGAGCGCGGCAGCTGATTTGTTTTTCATCCACTGTCTTTGGTTTGGAAAGAAAGCCAGATAACTCCAGAAATATCTAGGAACACTCTCCTCTCCCTCACCCCCCTCCTCTGCCCTGGGTGGTGACTGGTGCTATCAGAAGGTCAGCAGAAGTGCTGTGTAAACAGGGCTGCAAAACACAGCTCCTGGCACAAAGGCACAAAACTCTGCACGTGACTGGGGACATCCAGAGGTTGCAATGACCTATCAAATGGATGCACAGACAAGCACAAGAGGTCACCCACACACCAGAGTATTACTCAGCCATGAAAAGGTGTGAAGCACTGACACTCCTTACCACATGGGTGGACCTTGTACACATGATGCTCAATGAGAGAAGCCAGACATAAAAAGCCCCGCAGTGTGTGAGTCCATTTATGTGACATTTCCAGAACTGGCACATCCACAGAGACAGGAAGTGGGTTCATGGTTGTCAGAGCCTGAAGAGGAGAAGGGTGGATGGATGGTTACAGATGGGAACAGGGCTTCCTTTAGGGTGGTGAGACTATTCTGGCACTAGATGGAGGTGGTGATTGTACAATGGTGAATGTACCAGATGCCACTGCGATGTGCACTATAAATGGGTGAATTGTGCAGCTTGTCAGTGATATCCCAATAAAGATGTTTAACAGCCCAAACCAGTTTGGCTCAGTGGATAGAGCGTTGGTCTGCGGACTGAAAGGTCCCAGGTTCAATTCCGGTCAAGGGCATGTACCTTGGTTGTGGGCACATGCCCCGTAGGAGACGTATAGGAGGCAGCTGATCGATGTCTCTCTCTCATCGATGTTTCTAACTCTCTATCCCTCTCCCTTCCTCTCTGTAAAAAATCAATAATATACATATACATATACATATACATATACATATACATATACATATACATATACATTAAAAAAATAAAGATGTTTAATAGAGGAGCCCAGCATGGTGGAGGCTCGCCATTGTGTTTGGTGCAGAGGAGCTTGATTGACCAAGACTGAACACAAAACAAATCACACAATATAGCGCCAATTACATCCTGGCCCGGAGAGGTTATAAAGGAGAGAATCTGTGTGAACAAAAGAAGGGAATCCCTGAGAGTCTGCAACATGTAGACCAAGAGCTGCACGCCAAGACTGCGTGCACTCAGACGGCACTTTCAAGAGAGGGATCAACCCTGGGGAAACAAGGCATTTAAGGAAACGCCTGCTTCTCACTCACAAGAAGTTTCAGGAGAATGATCTCTGTGTGTGAGAGAGAGCATGTGTTCAAAGGCAGCCCAAACTCGGCCCATTGGCAGAGTGGGAAGGCACCAACACCCTGTGTCAGGAAAGTCCCCAGAGCCTTTGCACCTGGTGACATCTGTGTTTGTCACCCTGGAGGAGTTCCTGGCATCAAAGGGCTGGTCTAGGGAAGCGGCTGAGAATAATCCAGCCCCAGTGCCAGCAGTGCCAGGTGGGGAACTGATCTAGAGAGACTCTGAAGCAGAGCAGGAAGAATCAAGAATGTTCCAGCAGCACTATCTCAACAAGTGAGTAACTCTAACTGCTCTCATGTCTTTAAATAGCCACCCGATTGTTGTTCTTGTCACATAACGAAGCAGGACCTGTGACTCAGGGAGTGTTACTTCCTACTTAGTGAGACAGAGCTGGACAGTGGTCGGGTGGTCGTGTCCTTGTGTGGTCCCCTCCCCTGACTTGCTTCTGACCAATGAGTGGAGCCGTAGTCCCATCAGCGGTGATGCCCTTCTGGCCCACTTTCTCTTGCTGGCTCTGGGGAAGCAAGTGGTCATGTTGAGGCGGCCCACTTAGCAGCCAGCAAGAAGCCGAGGCCCTCAGGCCTGCACCTGCCGGGAGCTGAATTCTGCCAACAGGCCCAGGACTTGGAAGTGGACCCATCCCCGGCTGAGCGTCTGGGTGAGATCCCAGTCCTGCTAACACCCTCACTGCAGCCTGAGCAGAGCAGGGCTTGTCTGACCCATGGAAACTGTGAGCTAGCAAACATGTATTGTATGTGCTCTCTCTTTTTTTTTTTTAATGTAAAGAGGTTTTTTTTGTGGGTTTTTTTGTTTGTTTGTTTTTTGCAGGGGAGCAGAACTCTAGTCAAACAAGCCAAATCCCATAACATCATCTGACTGCTCCTTCTTCTCATTTTTGTTCTCTGCTGCAGCTGGGGCTGAAGCAGCAGCAGGAGCTGCAGACCCTAGTGGGGAAAAGCCAGCCACAGACCTGCCAACAGGTTCTCTGGCCAGCTTGCCAATATCCTGGGTGATGGCATCTTTGTTGTTTGTTGCATTCAGTTCACTGATGACCCTGTTGAGCTGGTAGTTGTTGGCGTCGATGCCCATGCTATCCAGGATTTTCTTTAAAGTTATTTTTATTATTAAAAAATATTTTTATTGATTTCAGAGAGGAAGGGAGATGGAGAGAGAGATAGAAGCATCAATGAGGAGAGAGAGAGCCATTGATCGGCTGCCTCCTGCACACTCCCTCATTGAGGATGGAGCTTGCAACCTGGTTATGTGCCCTTGGTCAGAATCCAACCTGAGACCCTTCTGTTCGCAGGCTGACACTCTATTTGCTGAGCCAAACTGGCTAGGGCATATCCAAGATCTTTTTTTAATTTAAATTTTTTATTTTTTAAAATATATTTTATTGATTCTTTACAGAGAGGAAGGGGGAGGGATAGAGAGTTAGAAACATCGATGAGAGAGAGAGACATCGCTCGGCTGCCTCTTGCACGCCCCCTACTGGGGATGTGCCCGCAACCAAGGTACATGCCTTTGACTGGAATCAAACCTGGGACCTTTCAGTCTGCAGGCCTACGCTCTATCCACTGATGTATTTGGTGCTGGGGGAAGCATTGCACCTGAGTGTGGCCAGGAGGTAAAAAACAGCTTAGGCCATCTCGGTGGCAGCAGACAGTGTATTGTCTTAAGTGGTTTTGTCTGTGATTATTTATTATGCAGTAGCCCACGAACACAGTTCCTTTCTGATTAATAACTAATAGCTAATAGAGCTACTATTTTTATTGTTATTATTTATTTATTTTTAAATTCCTTATTGTTCAAAGTATTACGTATAGTATTACTTATGTCTTCTTTCCCCCCATTGACCTCTCCCCAGCCACCCTCACCCCTCAGCACATGCCCTCACCCTCCTAGTGTCTGTGTCCATTGGTTATGCTTATATGCATGCATACAAGTCCTTTGATTGATCTCTTACCCCCACTTCCACCCTCCCTGTCTTCCCTCTGAAGTTCGACTGTTTGTTCCATGCTTCTCTAAAACAGCTACTCTTAAAGACACAGAAGTGCAATCTCCATGTTACACACAGGAAGCTGATGTTTAGGGTTTATGTTTCTTGTTAGGTGTTCTGACCTTACAGCCAGGACTCTTCCCTTGAACTCTGTCTGGGCTGTCCTCTCTCTGCAGGGGTATCCAGGAGAAGGCTTTGAATTTGCCTATGGCTGAGAGTTATTTAATCCTGCCTATTAATCTCTAGTTTTCCTGCATTTTGCCTAGAGGCAATCGCCTATACAATGTTTGGTTTTTATGTGTGTGTGTGTTGTTGTTGTTTTTTGAAATTTGGCATTTTTCATAGAGTTGAATGTACAATCAATTAAAAAAGAAAATCAATTTTCACAAATGTTTTTATGATATTCTGGCAGAAAAAGATTCGCTAGTTGTTAAGAAATTTTAAAAATAGTCAGTAAATAAATCTTAATGAATTATCTATATGTGAAATATTATTTTAATTATGTATTTAATATACACACAAATTATATGAGATAAACTTTAAAATGTATATATATTTTTTATATATATAATATATATATATTATTTCTTTCAGAGAAGAAGGGAGGAGAGAGAGATAGAAACATCAATGATGAGAGAGAATCATGGATAGGCTGTCTCCTGCATGTCCCACACTGGGGATTGAGCCTGCAACCCAGGCATGTGCCCTGACCAGGAATCGAACTGTGACCTCCTGGCTCATAGGTTGATGCTCAACCACTGAGCAACACCAGCCAGGCTTTAACGTTTTTTTAAAAGCATGTGGTAGGCTGCCTTTAGCCGACCCTGATCCATGACGGCTGCATTTGGCTTTCCGGGAACCAGTCTTGTGTTATACTGTGAAATAGCATCACTGCTGTTTTCTGGGCTTCCTCTCTTTTGGAGGTACTGTTTTCCTGTCTTTGTCCCTCAGTTAATCTAAAACTGTTTGACATTTTACTAGTGGTTAAATATATATGCTATTCAACTTGATTTGGCCAATTATCATCTCTGAAAGAGTATCTACTAATTACGAATTCTGATGATAAAAGGTGGACACATTCAATTAATGTCATCTGCAGGTGTGAGCCTCAGCCTAGCGAATGCAGGAGGATCAAGTTAACACTCAGAAAAGAAGCCAGTTACAAAACCCATGGCGAGATCAAGAGATTTTCTACCTGCTCCAGACATAACCATCCGAAAAGTACAATGAAGAGAAAGGCACCATGGTTGCATAGTTGCAGCCCAAAATAACTAAGAAGTAACTTTAAAAGGAACATGCAGCCCTGGCCAGGAAGCTTTGTTGTTTAGCGCGTCATCCCTGTATGGCAAGGCTGTGGGTTCAACCCCCCTGTCAGGGTACATATAAGAATCAACCAAAGAATTTGTCAAGTAGAACAACAAGTTGATGCCTCTCTTTCTCTCTCTGAAGTCAACCAATAAAAAATAAAAAGACACGGGCGGATGTGAGATGTCAAGAAGAGGTGAGACAGGAAGTGGGCTCCTGCTTGCCAGGGGCTGGGGGATGCGTGTGGAGTGACTACTGAGAAGAACAAGGCTTCTGTTTGTGGTGATGAGAATGTTCTAGAATTTGATGGTGATGGTGGCATAATGTGGGGAATGTATTAGAAATGACTGAGTTGTTCACTTTAAAATAGTGAGTTTTATGGCATGGGACTTCTAGCTCAATTTAAAAAATTATGTGGGTGCCCTAGCCAGCTTGGCTCAGTGGATAGAACTTCAGCCTGCGACTGAAGGGTCCCAGGTTCGATTCTGGCCAAGGCCACATGCCTGGGTTACAGCTCGATCCCCAGTGGGGGGTGTGCAAGAGGCAGCCTACCAATGATTCTCTCTCATCATTGATGTTTCTATCTCTCTCTCCTTCTTTCTTCCTCTCTGAAACCAATAAAGAAATATATATATATATATATATATATATATATATATATATATATATGTATATATATTTTTTTTTAATTTTATGAGCAAAAAACAAAAACAAACAAACAAAGAAAGAAAAACTAAATGTGCAGAATGTTTCAGGATGGAAATGACAAAGGGACAGGCTATCTGGAACAAATAGCTTGAGGCACTTGACGCTCCTGGGGACCAATCTGTGTCCCAGAATGACAATCTGGGCCCAGGTTATTTTCCAAATTTACCAAAATTCTGAAGTTTACCTGGACTATGAACTAAATGCAATTCTAAGCATAATAATACATACTGTTACTCCCCACATATACTATTACTATGCTAAGTATTTAGAATAGTTGAGAAAATACAAAAACAATAGTAATAACAAGAAACTTACATTGCCAGATATTACAATTACTCTAACATTAAAACTGGAGCCCAGTCTGTGTGGCTCAGTGGGTGAGCGCCGATCTATGAACCAGGAGGTCACAGTTAGATTCCTGGTCAGGGCACATGCCTGGGTTGTGGGCTCGATCCCCAGTAGGGGATGTGCAAGAGGCAGCCAATCAATGATTCTCTCTCATCATTGATGTTTCTATTATCTCTTTCTCCCTCTCCCTTCCTCTCTGAAATCAATTAAAAAATTTTTTTTTTTAAAGAAAAGAAATGCTTTGCACACAGAACGCTCTGGGGTCCATTAACTTGGTTCTTCTGGAAAAAGAGAATTAGAGGTGAGCCCTAGAGTCACGGGTTCAATTTTTGGTCCAGGACACATACATTGGTTGTAGGTTCAATCCCCACACCCTGTTGAGGCAATCAGTCAATATGCCTCTTTCACATGGATGTTTCTCTCTCTCCCTCTCCAAAAATCAATGAAAAATGTCCTCATTCCTTGAATGAGTATTAAAAAAAAAACAAAACAAAAAACAATTAGAAGTGAGTTTCTGAAAGACTCCTTAAGAGTCACTTATCCCAACAGTTCATCCCCAAACTTGTCCTATCGGGAGAGATAATGGGGGCAGGTACTGGTGCCTGGGAATCTAGTCATATAGATGGTGGTAGAAGGAGTCAGCAGTGTTCAGCTTGGACGAGACTAGCTGGCCGTGTACCCTTCTGGCCAACACCCAAGGGTCTATCGTTTGGGAGTGGCTGTGGATAGACAAAGAATGGGACAAAGAATGGCAGAACGAGGCGGAGGGCAGCCTCTTATGTATCTAAGAGATGTTGTTCCAGAAACTCAGGAACTCAGTGGGGCCATCCTAGAAGATCTGGAGCCCCCTGTTACTGTAAATTTCTGCACCAGGGTGAGCATTGTCCAGGCCCTGCTGTTCAGTAGGGCAGCCTCTAGCTGCATGTGCCTGTTTAAATTCTAATTAAAGATTATTCCTCAGCCTTTCTCTTTACAGTAGCCCCACCAGTGGAGTCTTTTTTTCTTTCTTTTTCTAAATATATTTTTATTGACTTCAGAGAAGAAGAGAGAAGGAGAAAGAGTTAGAAATATCAATGATAAGTTGAAACTCGTTTGGCTCAGTGGATAGAGCGTCGTCCTGCGGACTGAAAGGTCCAGGTTCGATTCCGGTCAAGGGCATGTACCTTGGTTGTGGGCACATCTCCAGTGTGGGGCATGCAGGAGGCAGCTTATCAATGTCTCTCTCTCATCAATGTTTCTAACTCTCTGTCCTACTTCTTTCCTCCTCTCTGTGAAAAACCAATAAAATATATTTTAAAAAAAGAAAGAAATATCAATGATAAGAGAATCATAGATCAGCTGCTTCCTGCACTCTCCCTACTTGGGATCGAGCTCACAACCCGGGCATGTGCCTTCACCAGGAATTGAACTGTAACCTCCTGGTACATAGGTTGACGCTCAACCACTGAGCCACGCCAGCTGGGTCTTGATAGTCACCCATTTCCGCTATGGCAGGAGGCTTTTATTCCTCAGCAATGCTTCTAAAAGCAGTTCCTGAGTCAGAATGAATGTCGGGATAGAGACAGAATCCCTGCCTGTTCATAAAAACTGATGGTTAAGTCCTGGAACTTAATGACTGGTCCTCATCTTGACTTCCAAATGGAGAGGGAGCACAGAGTCATGGAAGGGAAACAAGTCAGCGTGACATGGGGGAGTCGGCACTGTGGAAGGCCAGGCGATTTGGAGAAGCCCAGACATACATATACACCCTTGCTCCCTGTTGAGAACCATGCATTTTATGGAAGTCCCATAACTTAATGAATCCCCTCTTAATTGTAGCCATTGTGTTATAGCTACAATTAACATTCCCCGAGTCAAATCTTTATAAATATCCCTAATTATTGCTATAGGTAAACCGCCAATATTGGTGTTGGTGTCAGAGGAATTTATCTTGCAAGGATGTTTTGATGGGTTGTATAGGACTCTGCAGCTAGGAGGTACCAATTATCACCTCCATGGACATGTTTCATGGTTTCTACTTCCCCACATCCTTCTCACACTGTATATTAGGCCTTGTGTCATTTATCAATTTGATAGGACAAATCCTCACTGCAGTAATGCATTGTTAACCATTTATAGTGCCAATTCACATCATTGGGGAGTGGTCTTTTCTTATTGGTTAGCTAAATTCTTTATATATGGGCTTATGTTTTTATATACTTATTTATAAAAGCTTTTCTATACATATAATTTATCAGATATATTACATACATTTCTTCTGGTTTCTTGTTTGTCTTTAAGAACACTGACTTTTTTTTTTTTTTTTTTTTACATTTTTGATCACTCTTTTCCCTGGTTTCTACTCGTGGTGATAAACTTAATAGACATGGGCTAAGGAAGACCTTTATGTAAATATTCCCCTTCATCTTCTTATTGTTCATGGTTTTCTTTCATTTATATTAAACACTGGGGGAACTAGAGAGTTTATTTTTCATGTATGGTGTAAGGTAAGGCTATATGGAAATTTTGATTTTGTTCAAAAACAAGTGAAGCCCTATTCCAGCACCATACAGTGCTTCTGCACAGATCAGAAGGCTACTTATTTAAATTGTGTTTTTATTTATTTCAGAGACAGGGAGAGAGAGAGAGAAACATCAATGATGAGAATCGTTGATCATCTGCCTCCTGCACACACCCTATTGGGCATGCGCCCTGACCAGGAGTTGAATGTGACCTCCTAGTTCATAGGTCGAAGCTCAACCACTGAGCACACTGGCCGGGCTGTGCAAAGCATTGCTTTCTGAGGGTGTATGACTTTCCTACGACTGCTGTAACCAACGACCACAAATTCAATGACTTAAATAATATCTTTATTCCCTTAAAGTTCTAGGTTCAGGAGTCCAACATGGGTTACATGGGGCTAAACCCACATAGGGACAGGGCTGGTTCTTCTGGAGAATTCCAAGGAAAATTGCTTCAGGCCTTTTCCAGCTTCTAGAGGCGCCACATCCCTGGCTTGTGGCTTCTTCCTCCATCGTCAAAGGCAGCAGCTTAGCCTCTTCCATCTCTGACTCTGACCTTCCTGCTGCCCCACCCACCTCTGGGGAATCCAGGGTCATCCCCATCTCAGATAATTCTATCTGGGAAGTCCTTCCCCATGTGGGGTGACATGTCCACAGGTTCCTGAACTAGGATAACCGCTCCCAAATTCTTTCACTGGTCCTGGAAATTACTGAGGGTAAATCGAAGTGTAAGGAGACAATGGCTTTTTGAGAAGGTATTTCCAAGCAACATGGAATCATTTCACTCTGAAGAGGAGCACCTCCCTTCCCATGGTGTCAGCACGCCCTCTGGGGGCCGGAAGCCACACTGGGCTCGCAGGTTCTTGGTTGCCAGTCCACCCCATGGCTCTGCGTGGCCCTGGGCGTCCATTACGGGCCTCTTCTCCACCGGCTCCCACGCCAGGAGCACGGCCTGCAAGCCCCCTTGCAAAAAAGCAAATCCCACTGGCCCTGAAATCATGACATTTTACATTTGAAAGGGGCCCCTGAGAGTAAGACGTCTGCTCCCATTTTTCATTTATGAAAGAGAAGTTTGTGTCACTTTGTCCTGTGTCCAAGGTTGCAGGGCTAGTTAATAATGGCTGGAATGGGCCCCAGCTGGTTTGGTTCAGTGGATAGAGCATCAGCCTGCGGACTGAAGGGTTCCAGGTTTGATTCCAGTCAAGGGCATATGCCCGGGTGGTGGGCTCCATCTCCAGTAGGGGGAGCGCAGGAGGCAGCTGATCAGTGATTCTTATCATTGATGTTTCTCTCTCTCTCCCTTTCTCTGAAATCAATAAAAATATTAAAAAAATAATAATGGCTGGAAGGAGAACATCCCTCTGTTCCCTCTCAACCGTTCTTCTGTACTCAGTCCAATGTTTTCTGGAAACTTCTCTCACATGGCAAAAAGCCAGAGCTAGAATTACACTGGATAGGTGGGGGAAGTAATTTAAATGAGAACACAAAGCCCACCTTCCCTATGGCATTCCTCAACCTGTTTTTGACATTTTTATCCTAATAGCCCCACTCTGTACCCCATGAAACTCTAACCCACCCACATTCTGTGCATTTGTTTGTATGTTGGTGGTGCTTTGGTGGACAAGCCCTTGTGACACTGATTTCATTTCGCCACTTCAGGAGGAGAGCACTCCAGCGACTATGACAGTGATGTGTCCTGACACCACTCCCCCTGCCAGGAACACAGAATGACAGCCAGCAGC
The DNA here is from genome assembly GCA_004026805.1 of Lasiurus borealis. Classification (NCBI taxonomy): domain Eukaryota; kingdom Metazoa; phylum Chordata; class Mammalia; order Chiroptera; family Vespertilionidae; genus Lasiurus; species Lasiurus borealis. Next base: position 13,718 of record PVJN01026193.1, read on the forward strand.
AGCGGGTATGAAAATGACACAATTTATTCTGATGGTCGCGTGGGAATACCCACAGGCACAAGAGAGTGGGGAGGGAACCCTTCCTGCCCGAGTCCCCGCTACCTTCCCCAACCTGGCCTGGCCCAGGGGAAAAACTGGTGGAGACCTGGGAGGGGACACAGTGGTTCTGGTGTTTGGTTGTGGTTTTGTACTTAAAAGGAGCTACATTCAACTGGGGGGTTTTCCTTCAAAGCCTGTGTTCCCGGGGATCTGAGAGCTCGACCCGGTGGTACTCAGGACGGGGCTGAGGTTGTTAATTGCACTTGTTTGGTGTTGGGAGATGGTGCCCCTCTTCTGTGGGCGTCCCAGACACCCAGAGGTCCTCAGAGGTGGGTGTGGTTGGGGGGGGAAGGGCTGCCATGGGAAAGGCCACTGTTGTGTCCTGAGGGAGGAATGAGATGCAGGGAGCCTGGAACTGGGGCAGCACGTGACTTCCTGAGGTCACTTCCATGCCTGGCCATATGCCACAGTGTTTTTTGCGGAGACAATGCTGGGACTCGGGTCGCCTGGCCATGAAGGGCCACAGCAAAGGTTTCATATAAAGGGCAGACACCTGAAGAAAGACCAAGTTCAGAGGCCTCAAATTCAGGACAGGTTCTGTGGGAGGGTCATCTGGGTGGGTTATTCATAATGGAGGGACATTTATCTAGAGGGGAGGTGAGTTCACTATCCTATATTAAAAGGCTAATATGCAAATTGACCAAAAGGTGGAACCAGTCGCTATGACATGCAATGACCACCAGGGGGCAGGTGCTCAACACAGGAGCTGCCCCCTGGTGGTCAGTGTGCTCCCACAGGGGGAGTGCCGCTCAGCCAGAAGCCAGGCTCATGCTAAGAATGTCTGTCTCTAAATGCTCTTGGGCTGTGAGAGGACACAGGATGGGCTGAGGGGACCTCCCCGCTCTCCCAGTGCATAAATTTCATGCACCGGGTCTCTAGTTCATAGATAAAAAGCTGGTTTCCTTCACATCTATCTCAAGGTGGTTGTCAGTGAGACTGTATAAAAACCTCAATTTGTGCCCTGGCTGGAGCTGCTCAATGGTTAGAGTGTTGACCCACAGACCAAAGGGTTGTAGGTTTGATCCCCAGACCTATTAGCTATGTGTGCGGGAGGCAACCAATCAATGTTTCTCTCTGTCTCTCCCCCTCCCCCTCTCCCTCCATTTCACTCTCTCTAAAAAAATTAATAGGAAAAATATCCTTGGGTGAGTATTAACAAAAATATAAAAATAAACAGAAACTCGATCTTTTATGATATGTGAAAGGGCCCAGGAAACCTGAGGTGCAGATGTGGGGTCCGGGAAACCCTGACGGATGAGCCAAATGTTTTGGATGCCCTGAAGACACAGAGGGACTGAGGAGGAGAGGAAGAGAGCCAGGGGCACGTCGTACCTCTCATGACACAGACATGGGGCTCAGGAGGCATGCGAGGGAACTGAGGCTTGAAGGCCAGCAGAGGTGGGTCCCTATGTTGCTGACTAACAGCCTGCGCAGTCTGTCCTCTCCTGGCCGAGCACGCCAGGGGCATTACGGGACAGACGTGCGTAGGGCAAGCAGATTCCAGCCTCCAGGCAGATCCCAGTGCTTTACAGAAAAAGTGGATTTTCCCAGTTGCTCACAGCATACAGAATCACAGAGTTCAAGTTCAAGATCCACCCATGGGGCTCTGGGAGGCTGGGCCTGTGGGGCATGGACCCACAGCTGCTGTCGTCTCGGAATCAGAGAGAGGACTCAACCCCGGTGTCCAGTGCAGCATTGGGCACAGATCACCACCTGCCAGCTGTAGAGGTCACCGAGCTGCGAGGGCGGAACACAGTCTATGGTCCGGGAAGGTGGCCCTCAAGCCGAAGTGTCCCCTGGCACTGCTTCGGGGACAGCGGGGCCCAGGGGCTCTCAGTGGCACATCCGTGCGGTCATTTCTTTCTGTTAAGAACAAGCAGGGCATCAGGGATTGACACAGAGTGACGGGTATCAGACACATACAGAAAAGCAGGGGGCTCAGTCTCAGGAGACGCGTGGGCCTCACTTAAGGGAACAGACAGCAGCACACCTAGGGCTGGGGTGGGAAGCTGTGTGAAGAGCTCCAGAGCCTCTCTGTCAGCTCTGGAAGCCAGAGGGGCCTGGCTGCTCACCTCCACATTGTTGCTGAAAGTAGCAGCAGTAAGTGAACGGCTGTGTGCCCATAAAACGATTCACAAAACCCAGTTTACTGGCCCCAGCGCCCCCTCCCTGGTCCCCTCAGCCCTGCCCCACTCACCAGCGGCTCCAGCTCCTTGGTGTCTATGAGTCCGAACTCCTTGACGAAGTAGTAGAAGTGCTTGTAGCAGGTGTTGACGTGCGCCTCGGAGCCCATCTGTGCGATGCGGTCGAAGTGGTGGATGTAGACGTGCACGAACACACGGAACAGCCTGGACAGTATCTTCTTCACCACCTGCAAGAAGTTCTTGGGGAACGGCGTGCCTGTGGACAGCGAGAGGACCAGCGCGCTCAGGAAGCAGCCTTGGGGCCCAGCATGGCCTGAAACCACACTGCCCCTGGATTGGGGGTGCCAGCTAGCCTGTGAACTAGAGGCCCAGGGAGGCTGAGACCCCTGCCCAAGCTCAGACAGCTCATGTCCCGGTTTCCTCCCGAATCAAGTGTTGGCTGGATGGGCAGTGTCTGCCTCCAGGACCCTCAGCTTCCTGATCCCCACCATGGTCTTCTCAGCTCCAGCTCAGGGGCCCACTGAAATGCCACGAGAAGCCCATAATCCTGCTGCCCGGGGAATGGACGCGGACAGGCCTAGAGGTAGAGCCCAGACTCAGGGTGCTGACACCAGCCGCTCTGGCCCGCCGGTCCAGCCCTCCCTGGGAATGTGCTGGGTGCCACACATTCCTTTTGCTTTTGCCTAGTTCCTTTCCCAGAACCAACATTTTATTCCCCACCCACGTGCGCAAACTGTGGATCTGCCAAGTGCACTTTGGGATCTGGCCATGTTTATGTGTGTATTTTTAGTAACATTTATTTTTCTTAATAGAATGGGACAACCCTTAAAAACATAAGTTTTTGACCTTTGATATTTTCCACTTGATATCTTTCCATCTTAAGTAGTTTTTAAAAAATCCTCACCCGAAGATGTTTTTATTGATTTTTAGAGAGAGGAAGGAAAAGAGAGAAAGAGAGAGAGAGAGAGAGAGAGAGAGAGAGACCCATCACTGTGAGAGAGAAACACTGACTGCTGCCTCCAGCATGCACCCTGACCAGGGATGGAACCTACAACTTTTTGGTACAACAGGACGACACTCTAACCAAACCATCAACCAAGGCTTACTACATATGTTTTTATAATATAATTTCATGTACTTGTCAGAGCTTAACTGAATCCATACACCATGTTGCAATTTCTCCTCCTGTTATTGAATTTAATTTCTTTACTTTAAAAAACTGTGGTGCCAAAACTGGTTTGGCTCAGTGGATAGAGCGTCAGCCTGCGGACTGAAAGGTCCCAGGTTCGATTCCGGTCAAGGGCATGTATCTTGGTTGCAGGCGCATCCCCAGTAAGGGGCGTGCAGGAGGCAGCTAATTGATGTTTCTCTCATTGATGTTTCTGGCTCTCTATCCCTCTCCCTTCCTCTCTGTAAAAAATCAATACAATATATTTTTAAAAAAAACACAAACTGTGGTGAAGTACACCCACCTTGAGCTTCCCTATCTGAGTCATTCTAGGCCACCGTTTGGTGCCCAAGGCACATCCATGCTGCTGTGCATCATGGGCTCCTCCCACTCCTGCCTGCTTACCCCACCAAGAAATTGCAACATGGTGCATGGACTCAGTTAAGCTCTGACAAGTACATGAAATTATATTATAAAAACATATGTAAGCCTTGGCTGGTGGCTTGGTTAGAGTGTCGTCCTGTGTACCAAAAGGTTGCAGGTTCTATCCCTGGTCAGGGTGCGTGCTTGAAGCTGCAGCCAGTGTTTTCTCTCACAGTGATGTTTCTCTCTCCCTCTCTCTCTCTCTCCCTCTCTCTCTCTCTCCCTCTTTCCCTTCCCACAGGCAAAATAGAAGCTACATGCTCATGAGGTACAACCAGTGCTACCAGGTAGGTGGCCTGGGGCCAGGACTGACAGACTGGCCCATCCTTTTTGTTTTTTAAACTGATTTGAGAGAGAGAGAGAGAAAGAGAAGAGGAGAGAAACACATAGTTTTGTTATTCCACTTATTTATGCATTCACTGGTTGTCCTGACCAGAGATTGAATCCACAGCCTTGGTGTATCGGGACGATGCTCTAACCAACTAAGCTGGGGCCAGATCAGCCCATCCTGAAAGCGAGGGGCTCAGGGGCCAGGTGAGGACACACACATGTGGCTAACCATGGGGAAGCTGCGGTGCACCAGACACACTCACAGGAGATGGGACAGCACCGTGGTTATTGGGCCTATGGATGGCTGCGTAATGGCCCAATGAAGTCCAGGTGAGTCATGCTATCCATGTGCTGAAAGGCTCAAGACATGATGTCCGCAGCAAAACTGGGACCTGAAGCTCTGACCTGGGGAGCCAACACAGCTACTCACCACCGTGGAAGGTCTGAGATGCGTCCAGTTAAAAGGAAAATGGGAAAGAACAGTCTCTCTGTACATGAAAGGACCAGCCTGGCTCCGTCCACTCCTCTGAATGTGGGGCCAGATGACCTCCTCCACGTGAGAACTGATGGCTCTTGTATTCCCTCGGAGAGGGAGTGTCAGGAGTCAGCAAGGGTGATGCTGGGGAAGGGGAGTGCTTAAGAGCAGCTCATCCTAGAAGAAGGGCTTAGTAATGTAATCTCTCGGCCTGGGCAGAGTGGCTTGGTTAGTTGAGCATCATCCTGTGCACCTAAAGGTTGTTGGTTTGATTCCCAGTCAGGGCATAGGCCTGGGTTTCAGGTTTTTATCCCCAGTTGGAGCATTTCAGAAGGCAATTGATCAATGTCTCCCTCTCTCTCTCTCCTCCCTTTCTTTTCTCTAAACATGTCCTCAGGGAAGAATACAAAAAAAAAAAAAAAAAAAAAAAAAAAAAAAAAAAAAAAAAAAAAAAAAAAGGAAGGAAGGAAGGAAGGGAGAAAGGTAGGTAATCTCCGGGACTGCATAGCCTAAGCATGCAATGGTATTCTCATGCAGAGGTTGAAATTTGACCCACTGCCTGCTTTTGTAAAGTTTTATTTAGAATATATATCACTTCTCGGCCTTTTGGCTAAGATCAAGTGTAGAATACAGGCCCATCTATTTGTTTACACAGTATCTAAGACAGCTTTTGTGTTACATGGCAGGTTTGAGGTTGAGACACAGACCTTCTGGGTCATAAAGGTGGAAAGATATACTGTGTGGTCCTTTTTTTGTTGTTGTTGTTCCATAGAATTTTATGGTTTTATTAACACAAATACATTCTGTCTATTCATGTTCTTCACTGGCACTGGGATTAATGGCTGATGGCCAGCTAGGCTGCTCTTTCCACAATGGCTTTGAGGAGACACTGTGAGCATCTCAGCACAGTAAGATCTGTTGTACAGCCGAGACCGGTTTGGCTCAGTGGATAGAGCGTTGGCCTGCGGACTGAAGGGTCCCGGGTTCGATTCTGGTCGGGAGTATATATCCTGGTTGCGGGCACATCCCCAGTAGGGTGCATGCAGGAGGCGGCTGATCAATGTCTCTCTCTCATCGATGTTTCTAACTCTCTATCCCTCTCCCTTCCTCTCTGTAAAAACTCAATAAAATATATTAAAAAATAAAAATAAAAAAGATCTGTTGTACATCAGCAGCACTTCAAGCTCCTTGACACTGTGGACCAGAAACTTCCAAAAGCCACAGGGCAGCTTTGTTTTCTTGTTGCTCCCATAACCAATGCTGAGCATCAGGATCTGGCCCTTGCATCGTCTGTGCACTCCATAGTCAATGCCTCTGCGTTTCCACCAGTTACACTTACTTTTGACATTTTGGTCTAACTGGTGCTGGATGAACTTCTTGGTCCCATTTAAAAAGTATATATATTTTTATTGATTTCAGAGAGGAAGGGAGATGAAGAGAGTTATAGAAACATCAATAATGAGAGAGAATCACTGATCGGCTGCTTCCTGCACACCCCCTACGGGGAATTAAGCTCACTACCTGGGCATGTTCCCTGATCGGGAATTGAACTGTGACCTCCTGGCTCATAGCTTGACACTCAATTATTGAGCCACATTGGCCTTGGTCCTCTTTTTGGCAATCTTAGATTTCACAAGGGGTCAGAGGGAAGCCATGATGCCAAGCAGGAGATGGCTGCCACCTCTGTAAGCAGTGCCAATGAAGACTACTGTGTGGTCCTTTAGGGGAAAAGTGTGCCACCCTAAACTAACATTAAAGAGCATAAGCTGGTGGCTTGGGGCCTAAATGGGTGTACAGGTGTCAATGGCACCGGTGTGGGGGACGGGGATAAAATCTGGACCCCGTCCTTTCTTTGCTCAGTCATAAATCTAACCCCAGGGATCACCTGGCAGACTCTGGGTCTTAGAAGTACCACGGGCAAGAAGCAGAGAAGCTGCTGTCCGTGCAAAGCATTTTATTCCACTGGCCTGGCTGGGGGTCAAAAGAGGCTGAGGGCCTGGGGTTTGCAAATAGGGCAGGAAGAGGTGGCTGGGGACAGATAGGCTCCTATCCCAGGGAAGCAGCGGTGAACCCGGACCCTGTGATGTGGCCATGTGGCAGAGCTGGGCCCAAGTTTGGGGGTGTGCCCTCAGACCCTTGTCTGGCAGCCATGTGGCATCTGCCAAGTTAGTTGTTTTTTTTTTAATTGATTTCAGAGAGGAAAGGAGAGGGAGAGAGAGATAGAAACATCAATGATAAGAGAGAATCACTGATCGGCTGCCTCCTGCATGCTTTCTACTGGGGATTGAATCTGGGACCCTTCAGTCTGCAAGCTGATCCTCTATCCACTGAGCCAAACAGGGTAGAGCTGCCAAATTCATTTTCTCTCAATTAGTCATCAGTTTCCTCTTTGGTAAAACTGCTAGAATTATCATTCCATAGGCTAGGAACTGACTAGAGCAGTGGTCGGCAAACTGCGGCTCGAGAGCCACATGTGGCTTGTAAGCCGCGGTTTGCTGCTCTGCTGACTAATGAGTTTGCTGACCACTGGACTGGAGGATTCAGGATCTAAGTTCTTGGATGCAGACCCTTGAGGAACTGTCAGGACTTTAGAGGGACCCAAGAGGCAGAACACGAGCATGTGCAGACACAGGCTCCAGGGCCACAGCACAGACTCAGTGGCCTGATGGGTGGGTGAGGGTGTCCCTGTGAATCCCTATTTTGGGAAAGCATCTATTCTGAGTCGGTCTTTTCTCAGATAGGCCTCTGAAAGCCCTTTGCCAGTGGCGGGCCTCTTCCCTGTACAGAGGGTGAGTGAGGTCAGAGGGGTGAGAAACGACCAGGTGCAGACCCCGTCAGCGACCAAGGGCTGGTTTCCGAAATATGTTTGCCGATTTCCGTGGTACTACGTTGATGCCAATGGTGACAGTGAGAAGGGCCTATGTGTGGGTCTCCTAGGACTGCCGTAACAAATTATCACCAACCTCGTGTGTGCTCCCTCTTAGTCCTGGAGACCAGAAATCTCACATCACTTTCATGGGGCTCATGTCAAGGTGTGGGCAAGGTTGCTTCCTTCTGGAAGGTCCAGGGAGGATCCATTTCCTGCCTTTTCTGGAAGCTGCTGACATTCCTGGGCTTATAATCATGTCTTCCTTCTCCTGTTGTCACATCATTTTCTCTTCTGTGTGTCTAATGTCCCTCTGCCTTCCTCTCACAGGGACCTTCCTGATGAAATTAGGGCCATATGGATAATCCAGAACAATCTCCCCATCTTCAGAATCTTAACATGAAGCCAACCATGGCCGATCCATACACTGGAATAGTACTCAGTCATGAAAAGGAATGAAGCTCTGACACTCGCTACAACGTGAGTGAACAATGAAAACATGATGCTCAGTCAGAGAAGCGAGACACAAAAGGCCACACAGTGTGATTCCATTGACATGGAATGCCCAGGACAGGCAGCACATCCACAGGGGACATGAAGTGGATTGGTGGTGACTAGGCTGGGAGAGAGGGATGGGGTGACTACTCATGGGGATAGGAGATGTTTTGGGGATACTGAAATGTCCTAGAATTAGAAGGGATGGTTGCATAACCCTGTAACTGTACTAAATGGCACTGAACTTACACTTTAAGTGGACGGATTAGAAGGGATGGTTGCATAACCCTGTGACTGTACTAAATGGCATTGAACTTACACTTTAAATGGGGGGATTTCATGGTTTATGAGTTCTATCTCAGTGAGCTGTTATTAAACATACCCCCACCCCCCGGCCTCACCCCAGGCCGCCCAGCTCACCGACGTTGGTGGGAAAGATGTCCTCGTTGTTGATCTGCACCTCGATCCAGTCCATGAGCAGGTCCATGTACCGTGGGGCCGACAGGGCTGTGGGCTTGCGGAACTTGTGCTCGTCCTGCCAGCGGTACTCGTACTTGGGGCCTCCCGACATGATGGGGCAGGACTGCTCGGTGCAGCCATCGCTAATGGTGCCGTAGATGAGGTTCACACGATTGAAGAAGTCCACCACGTGCACTGCCACCCAGTCGTTGAGCTCCTCACCGGCGGGCAGCTGCACGGCCAGCTTCAGGTCCAGCCCCGCATTCAGTGACGCCTGTGCCTTCTTGTGCAGCTCAAACCGCTGGGTGCCTGGCTCAAACTTGCGCTTGGGCCGGAAGGTCTTGTCCTTGTTGAAGACCTGCTTCAGGAAGGGGTTGGACATTGTGGTCCTCACTGCACACTCCTGGTGTCGGCCTCCAACCCAGAGGTGACTGGAAATTCACTGGCTCCCAGGTCTTCCCTGAGATCTGAAATACAGACAGAAAGAATTGTCACCTGTTCCTGCAAACCCTGTTCTGGAAGCAAGAGGGGCCACATTGGGGGGTTTTCCCAGGACTTGTGGTTTTTGCCAGCTCCTTAGTTAAGAGAAGTGCCCCAAGGTGTGTCCCAACTGTCTCAGAGCAGGAGATGCTGAGTCAGGACCTCTGAGAATCCAGCCAGACAGCATCCTACTCCCACCCCAGCATCCAGTGGCTTTCTATAAAGTGGGAGAAGGTGTGCTAAAACCTGCACAGTGGCAGGCTAAGTGGTGGCCTCTGTACAGAGATGTCCACATCCCCAGGACCTGTGATTGGGACCTTATTTGGAAAAAGGTCCCATTCACATATGTGATTAAGTTAAGGATCTTGGGATACGCTTGACTGGATTATCTGGGTAGGCCCTAGAACCGTACAGAAGGAAACACACAGACACACAGGGAGAAGAAGTCCATGTAATGATGGAGGCAGAGATAGGGTGACGTGTCTACAGGCCAAAGGACAGTAGGGGTCACCGACACTGCCAGAGCCAGGAGAGGAGCCTGGAACAACACTCCCTATGAGCCTTAGAGGGGACCAGCCCACTGAGGAATGACACCCTCCAAGGCTAAGAGGGAATGAGTTCCTGTGGCTTCTCTGTGTCTAAATCTCATCATTAGATTAGGGCCCACCTCAATCCAGCGGGAACTCATCATTTTGGAGATACCTGCAAAGACCATACTTCCAACAGGTGGACATGAATATGAGGGGACACTATTCACCCCAGAATACCATCTGAGAAGGGTGGACCAGCTTATCTGGGACTTGTCTGTGCCTACATGGGAACATGCCACGTTCTGGGCATGATCATGCCATTATCATGAAGTCAAAGGCCCTGCTCACACTCGGGCTGCAGTCACTGCATCACCCCCAATATGGCCATCTCTCTGCCATGAGGATGGCACCAGCCAACCTGCGGCCTCCTTGTCTCCATCTGCAGGCATAGGTGGGCCCACCCTCCTGGAGTGTGCATGTGGAGGAAACAAAGAGGGCTGGCGGGGTAGGTCTTTTGGGAGTTCACCAGAGAGAGGTAATAAATAATCATTTATAATATTATAGTAAACGCCCCTTTTCTTTGCTTAAATTGTGGTGTGAACAAAAAAAGGGCAACAGAGTGGAACTGACAAGCTTGGGCCATATGGCAGGCCTGGCAAGCTCAGTGACCAAGAGTAACCAGAGAAGATCTGATCGATCCCCTCCCCAGGCTGGCAGAGGGTGGTCACATCCCAGGCCTAAGGTTTCCTTAGCAAAGGTCAGTCTTTACGTTAAGTGAGCCCTGCCCTCTGTTCTTGTGCATCTAGGCTAACGCCTTTGAAATGTCAGAGCAATCTTGTCCTCAGGCCCCGAGGAAGGTAACTACCCCCACCAGCAAGTGTACTCCTCAGTCTTATCTGGTTGCTCACATACCATCCCTTTTCACTGGAAAGGCTGTAAACTACCCTGCACTCTCCAATGTAAAAGAAGTACGTGTCTCATTTTACCTTTTACCCCATCCTAGGATTTCCCACTTAGCTTTTTCCTTCATCTCCCACCAACAATTTCACATAACCGTCCTTATTGTCCTCCTTTGATTCCAAATGCATAAAAAGAACGGCAAACTGCCATTCTCCAGAGCATTGTCTCAATCCCTTGAAAACTAACTTCTAGGCATGTCCTCAGTTTGACTCAAAAAATCTCTAAAAATTTCTTTTAAGATCCTTCTATAGTCTGGATGTGCTTTTGTGGGAGTTCATTTCTGTGCCATGTGGCCAGCTGAATTTGTCTGGTGGCCCACCCTCAAGACTCAGCACATCATGTAGCAAATGACCACAGACTAAGAGGACTGGACCTCACATCCTCTCTACAGGGATGCTGCTCAACCCCGAGGACCCAGGACAGCCCCAATGGAGTATGACCCACGGAGCTCAGCACTGCCCAGGCCAGCCTCAGCCAAAGGGAAGTGCACGTCCACTCTGAACACAGCACCCAGCTTAGTGCAGCAGGGTGCAGGCCAAGCAAGGTCAAGTCTAGTCCTTCCTGGGCTGAGAGAGTGAGCTGGTACATACTGTATCCTCGGGGCAAAAGTGATGTGACTCAGATGACAAGATGGCTTAAGGGTGAGGATTTCAGAAAATTTACAGAGAGCTGAGTCATGGCTCAGGCCACATCCTGGAGCCCAGACAGCCTCCTTCGGGCTTGGCCCTGCCCATCTCGGGCCCAGGAAGAGTCTCTGAGGGCAGAGGACTCCTGGACCTTGGTCTTCAAGAGATTTCTCCAGAACCACCGCCAGCTCCAGTTTCTCATTGTGGGGATCAGAGGGAACAGGGCAGAGTCTGCCAGCAACACCTTTATGTACTCTATGTACTCAACGAAGACTTAATGGCAGAAGGCCAGGCTCTGTCTTCCAAAAACCTTCAGTTTAATACCAGACACTAGATATATAATAAAAAACGCCTAAACCAGTATTCTCACCTGGGTCACCCTGCCCCTAGAGGACCCTGAGCAATATGTGAGGGCATATGTGGTTGTCACACTGGCGGTGCTCCTGGCATTGAATGGGTAGGGGCCAGGGATGCTGTTTAACAACCCACAGTGCCTAGAGAGCCCCTGACAGAGAGTGACCTGGCCTCAGTGCCAGTGGTGGGGGTGGGGAGCAGTAGGGGGGAAAGAGACCCTGGTTTAGGTCGTTTCACATAATTGGTGAAATCTGGCCCTACCATTAGGCCTCAACCATGTAAAATACAGAAGCTGAGCATGGGGACAGAGGAGCCAGCCAAAGACAACAGGGCCAGAGGACAGGAGAAACCCCAGTGCAAAGGGAAACAAACTAACCCCCCCACGAGGACAGCTGTGATAAAGAAGGACAACCAGCCCAGCCGGTGTTGCTCAGTGACTGAACATCAACCTATGACCCACGAGGTCACGGTTCGATTCCTGGTCAGGGCACATGCCCAGGTTGTGGGCTCAATGCCCAGTGTGGGGTGTGCAGGAGTCAACTGATAAATGATTTTCATCATTGATGTTTCTATCTCTCCCTCTTTCTTCCTCTCTGAAATCAATAAAAATATATATTTTAAAAAAGGACAACCAGTCCCGGCTGGAGCATCAACCTTTACACCAAACAGGTTGTGGGTTGGATTCCCATTCAGAGCACATACATAGGTTGCGGGTTCCATCCCTGGTCAGGGCACAAATGGGCAATGTCTGGGGACCTCTGTGGTTATCACACCTGGGGGTTATCACAAGTGGATGGGGGACGGCTCCTCACATTAGAAGATACTGACTCAGTACTAACTAGCTACTAAGTCAGTGTTTCAGGCCATGCAGCTGGTAGAAGGAGGAGCCTGAGCTCGAACCCTGAACAATGCCGGTGAAGTTGTGGTTCTTTCTGCTGGGCCACCTGTCTCATAACTTATCCATTATCCCAGCTTCCACTTGTTTTATCCCAAATCCAGTGCCAGGCACCCTTGAGGCTGGTCTCTCCCCCACCCGAAATCTCTAAAATGACAGCACAGAGTGCAGACCAGCACTCATTCCTGGTTTAGGTGAGTGGGCACAGCCCTGTGGGTACAGGGCCTGGAGGGTGGGAAGGTGGTGCCTCTAATAAGGGAAATGGGCAACCCAAAACACTCCACTGCCCACTTCCTCCTACCACAGGAGAGGAGGGGGCCCGGTCTCAGACACCTCCAGGAAGCTCTGACTAAGAGGCCACTTCATTGACCCTTGTCTCAGAGATTAGCTGCATCCCTCAGGGCTGGACATTCTAGGATCCCTCCATGCCATGGGCGTGTACATTGGACACACCAGGTGGGAACCCTGCTAACTGCCCCAGTGGCTTGAACACCTGCCCAGGTAATGAACCTGCAAACCAAGTTGCTCTCAGGCCACTCTGGGGGCAAGTCAAGGTACAGAAACCCCCGTGGGCCACCCAAAAAAGCCAGCCACCATCCCTGCGCCCGCTGCCTGCTGGCACCATGGGGACACTTCCTCATTCCTCATCCTTGGTCTTATTTCTGCCTCCCAACAGCTCTCCATGTGGGGCAAGGGCAGCCCCACTTGGTAATAAGAGAAATGGAGTGCCACACCCCTCATCCAGCAGAGCGGGGCTGGCCAAGCCAGGCCACGAGCCCCCCAGCTGCCTCTATTCCAGGTTCCTGTTTATCCTGCAGCAAACCTGCGACCCTGATGGAAATCCCAGCACAAAGAAATGTGCACCCACCAGGGTCCGGTTGCTACCTTCTATTTTGGGGCCTCTTTGGTGATGGCTTTGGGAGTTGAACCACTGACATCACCTGGGGACATGAGACCTGGAAACACAGGAGCCTGAGGGGCAATGACAGGACCACTGAGAAGAGCCCCTGCCCAACCTCTCCCTGCCCTGCTGCCCAGGAGGCCACTTTGTCTTTGGCCCACATCCTGTCATGCCATTGCACAGACAGCTCTGGAGGATGGGGGAGGGCAGTGAAAGGGGCTTGCGAGGCTCCTGCTCGCCTTTCTGACTCTTCTCAGAAGGTGGGAGGATTTTTTTTTTTTTTAAGTGGAAGCAATGATTTTCTGAAAAAGTTCCTGGACGGGCAGAGTTCCCATTAAAGATAAACAACTTTGTATCAGAAACACACATCCCATGCCTGAAGGGTGGCCAGCTGTGAATCATCCACACTGCTGCCCCCATTACCATCTCGGGGCCTTTCTCTTTGATATTTTTAGAACCCCTCCAAGGGTGCAGGCGTGGGGAGGGGTGGGGAGAACCGTCTCAGAATGCAATGCTCAGGGCTCTCCTGGCTCCCTGGTTCTTCCACAGATGAGATGTATATGGCACCTAGAAGCTTCTAGAGTGACACAAGGTAAGATGACAAAATTCCCCACTCAATACACACCCACCCCCACTTTATTTCCTGTAAACAAAACAGTTCCTCCAAGCAACGGCCCTGTCTCATGAGGTGCAGCAAAGCCCGGCCCATCACCACTTCCTTCCGGTGCCTGCACATCCTGCCTCAGCTGCTGACATTGCCACCACCTCAGGGACACGACCCCGACCTGGTGGTGGGGGTGGGATTGGAGGGACAGACCCCGGTCTGGGAGATCAGCTCTTGGGTTCAGGCCAGCAGCCCAAGTGTTTAGCTGGAAGATGCTTGCAGTCCAGGGTCTGTTCCATTACCATCTTAACGTTCATTTTTATTTTTTTAAATGTGTTTTTTAAAAATTGATTTTAGAGAAGGAGGAGAGAAAAAGAGAGAGAGACCAGCATGGCTCAGTGGTTGACTGGCGACCTATGAAGCTGGCAATGTTCATTTTTAAATATCACCACAGCTCCCTGTGCAGCAAGGTCCCCACCATCCTGTAGGGTACTTGCTGAGACTGGTTTCGGGCCTCCTCCTGCATGGGGAGAGGATTTGCATTTTGTTGGCCTTTTGTGTTCAGGTCTTGGGTTTTGTGGGTGGTGTTCTCCAACATGTATTGTAAAAAGGCAGGAAGTAAGGTTTGAGGGGGCTGCTCCAAGCCAGGTGCTGTTGAGTGGTTCTGTAGATTCCAGCTCAACTGAGATATAATTCACATCCCTTTTATTTTTGTTCAGTGACTCAGACCCTTTATTTATTTATTTATTTTAAATATATTTTTATTGATTTCAGAGGAAAGGAGAGAGAGAAACATCAATGATGAGAGAGAATAATTGATTGGTTGCCTCCTGCACGCCCCACACTGGGGATCGCCCCACACTGGGGATCGAGCCCACAACACGGGCATATGCCCTTGACTGGAATCAAACCCGGGTCCCTTCATTCCACAAGCTGATGCTCTGCCCACTGAGCCAAACTGGCTAGGGCCAATTCCAACCTTTTAAAGTATACAAGTCAATGTATGGTTTTAGTAAACTCATAGAGTATGCAACCATCCCCAATTCTATAACATTCCCACCACCCCAAAAGACATGCTCAAATCCTAATCCCTGGTAACTATGAATGAAACCCTATTTGGAAATGGAGTCTTGCAGGTGTAATTAGTTAAGGTGAAGTCACACCAGACTAGAGTGACCCTAATACAATGACACATGTTCTTATAAGAGGGAGATTTGGACACAGACAAACAGAGACAATGGTCATGTGATGACAGAGGCAGACATGGGTGATACAAGCCCAGAGGCACAAAGGACTGCCAGTAAGTCACCAGCAGCTGAGAGAGGCAGAAGGGACTTTTCCCAGAGCTGAGAGCTAAGAACTCACAGCACATGGAGGTGGGCTGAGAACTGAACTGGGTATCCTCACATCCCAGCCTTTCCATCAAGACGGAGAGGGGTTATGGAAGAATTAAACAGGGAAAAAAAACAAAACAAAAACAGAGAGGGGTGTGGTGTGTGCATGGACCAGCTCTTTCTGCTTCCGTTTCCCATAGGGAAAAATACAGATATATTGTTTGACAAAACCATGTCACCTGGGGAACAGAGAGGAAGGTAAGAAAGGTTATGGGTCATTGATGTGTCCACTTAGGAGCCACACCTCTTTCAATGTACCTTCACTGACCAGAGGCATGTCAGGAAGGGCAGGACACAAGACACAGTGTCCCCTGAACGGCCATCCACACTTATGCCCATCACTGGCTGTTCATAATTCTT